>JAVTVY010039042.1:0-17031 GCA_036873755.1 Hanleya hanleyi | reverse complement strand
GATCAAACCTAACACAAATAAGGATAATAATAAGGATAATCTGTCATTATTAATAGCGGAAAATGAAATTGAAATGGTTTAAAAATTCAAATTTCTTGGTGTAATCTTTAATAACAAACTTAATAAGATAGATCATTAAAATTATATCTGTAAAAAGGTATCTAGAAATATTGGAGTAATTAATTATATTCCTACGAAGTAGGCTACCATTTGCAAATTGTCCGGTAATGAGTGAGTCAGTCAGTCCATCCGAATCCTTTCGTCGGCAAAATAAAGAGAACCATTCACATTAGAACCTTGATTTTTGGCATGAACGTGCATTAGGACATTGTTACGAGCAAGTTCTGAGCTGATTTATAATTATTTTTTTTATTATTTATTGATGGCTGAGCGAGTGCACCGTCATGCCCATCGGGAACCCTTGGCTGTATGTTTCACTGTGACTTTTGAAGGTTCCCCGATATGGCATATCACGGCACACCGGTTCTCGTAAAATCACCGAAGTTAAGCGAGTTTGAGCCCGGTCAAGACTTGGATGGGTGACCTCGTGCTGTACTGCTGGGCTGATAACTGTCCTGGGTAATAGGAACTGAGGGCGATAATAGTTGCTTCGCTAATGACGCACCAGCGGTGACACCTGGGAAACTTAATAGTACCCACTATCAATTTGACACTGCTATATAAATTCTCTTACGGTAGCACATAGGGCCCCCAAGTCATCTCTCGAGTACACACTTAAATCATATCAAACCCTACTTCGTAGGTCATGTGACGTTAGTCACACTGCCATGTAAAAACATCGATTAACAAAAAACACTCTTTATCCTATATTATTCATTGATATTTCTACATTTATCGTATTGTAACATTCTATGAGGAAATACCTATACCACCCACCTCCACTCATTACTCCTACTCCAAAAGAGGGCCCTTTCAATGATCAATCTATCTAATAGGCTTGAACATACTGAACCATTATTTAAAGAAAGGAAAAATCTACATATTTCCAAACTAAACACATAACTCATCTATTCTTCTGGCCCACAAGTTCTCTCCCCATCCAAATTAACTACCTCAAACTTTTCAAAGATATTCTATGAAACAATCAACTGTTCATCGATATAATATTCGGGGTAGTAGTGATGTAAGTGGAGTTCGAGTCAACAGCGCCTCACTGCGCATGCGCAGAATGATGATATTTCATTGGTCCTATTGGGTCGGTGTGCGCAGGAGTGTTGTGCGCAGGTATGACGTCACTTCCGGTTGGGGTGATGTGACCCTTGGACATGTCCAGACTTGTTTGGGGTCGGCCGCCATGTTGTACCAAGCTGTGGTGTACAAGATGGCGGCGGCCGCCATGTTGTACCAAGCTGTGGTGTACAAGATGGCGGCTGATCGGCCATGTTGTACCAAGCTGTGGTGCAATCTAGCCCCAGAACTCATTTTAGCTGCGAAAACTGACCTCTGGCCCAGTGGATTTCTGGGAGCGGAAACGGGATCACTGGTTCGCACATGCGCGTCATTGATTCTTCGGAGGAACTTCTTCCATCATGGCTGCGCTCAGGCTGAGTTTGTCCGGCGACCACGTTGTCCCCATGCTGAGGCAAAATGATGTTACTGTAAGCAGACAACAACAGAATACGACCCTTTTCTGTTTGTTCGTTTAGTTTATTGTACATTGCCGTTATATAGTTACTGTGTTAGTATCGCACACCACATGTTGTTGTTGTTGTGAAGGGGGATATTAAAAATAATAGGTATATAAATATATATTTTATACATTTATATATAGTTATATACCTATTATTTTTAATCCTGTGGGGAAGGCGCAATGACAATGAACAACATTTTCGGGAGGAATAAGTTATTAGTATCATTGATACACATAAAAACTACAGGGATTCGGCCTACAAGCTTATTATTAATACATCGATGGACAGTTCGGAAATCGGCCATGTTTCACTTTCTGTACTGGAGCCGACGGAGATGACATGTTGAACTCGTGAAGCATGGGTGACAACTCTTGTTGTACCCTTCCTCGCACAGGCATTCTTTGAAACTATCCACGGGTGTATTGGGTGTCAACAGGTTGGAGAAATTACTTTGATTGAGGTATTATATCTGTATTTTACACCTGCAGGTTAGGTTGAATACCTCATATGGGGTACTATACCTAGGTTGAGATACAGTACCTCATTTGGGGCAAAGTGACAGGCCCTATTATTAGACACCTAGACCCGCGGGGCTATTTTCTGGGAATATTACATGACAACCGTGATACAAACTTGACTTTACAGTTGTTGAGTTACAAAGACACGCTGATAACTTTCTGTTTACTCATGGAATTTGTGCACGTTAAGCCCTCCTACTGGTCGGAAATAGTGTCACAAATTTGGATGAAAAAATGCCACAGAAAATTTCCTACATTTTATCAGTTTCATTCCTGATTGCAGGTTTGATTAAATTCAATGAAATTTAACTGAAAATGTTCCCACAAGTACAGAGAACCTTAATTCTGAATATCAGTGTGCAACGCGACTGGCATTTGGCAGACGATGTAAATTTCTCCACGCACTCAGTCTAAAAATAGAACAATCCCGGGGAGCATCCAGTTCACGATAGCATGACATGTGGCTCACAATGGCAATAGCACTGATTGACAGCCGTGGATAACGGACACTCCCAAAAACTGCAAAATTTGAGACCAGTTCAATCTTCAATGCTCATTCCAAAACTCATTTGTGGACTGCAGCGCGGATTCATGTTTGAATATTCTTGGAGGTTTACTAAGGACTGTGGGACAAACAATTTGACAGTAAGTGGATTAGTTTCAAATAAATCCATCACTGAAAAAGTGTCCAGTAACTGGGTGCAAACTTTCATTTTCAATTCATGTCACGAGAGTGACTTTTAGCTCACGTAAACTGTCACATTTTATATTGTATTATATTGCAGTCACTCGCCTTAATTTTAAATACCCTCTCCTAAATATTTTTAGCTCGAGCAAAAATTCTAAACCCTGCGTTTCAACTATAATTCCCCATATTTTTTTCTTCAATCTTTTTTATGATGATTTATTACTAAAGATGTAGTGTTTTATCCAGTGTTACTTTCTTGGCCATATGGTATCAATTTTATTTTTCACATATTCATGCATTAATTCACACTGCTGTTCAAACCATAGAGGGTATGGATCAGTTGATCACATATCATGGTCATTTTGTCCGTAAATTATTATCATTAAACAGACACACTACACAGTTGAATCAATCACTCACATCCAAATGCATTGCAATTTGGACAGAATTTGGTTGCCCAAAGGAAATTTAGGTTGCCAAAGGGCTATTTCGCACACTGTAACTTAGGTTGCTTTGAAAATCATGGAACAATGAGACAATATACCAGTACTGTTGGTCAACAATGAATTTGACAAAACTGTCTCAGTTATTTGACCAAGAGTAATCTAATAAATTTCTGAATGTTTTATAAAACATGAATTTAAAGCACATGAATTTGAATATTTTTCTTCGTTTTCAGATTTTCGTGGTGGAGTATGGGGAAGGGTAGATTTCAGGACCTCTGGAAGTCTCTCTAAAGGTTACTACGTAGTTCTGGAACATGGAATCCTGTATTACTCCGAAGAAATCTGTGTGTGTAATCAAGAGTATTACGTCCCTATGTATTTTGTGTAACAGTGATTCTCCTAGACATTTGAGAATAATTGGAAGAAACCAAGCATTACAATCAACTTATGTGCAATTAATTGAGACAGTTTTGGGCACAAATATAACACCAGTGCTTTACTTAAAGCCAAAGATTTGTGACACCTGTGTCAGACATCTGACCAGAATTTTGACATACAGTGAGAACTGTAAACAAAATGTTAATGAACTGCAAAGGATGGAGCTACAAGAAAGACAAAAAAGAGGCAAGCTGCTTTCGCCATCACCTATAAAACTAACAGGAAAGAAGTTCAAAAGTATGACAAGGTCCAAACTGTTTCCAGTGAAAGTTCTCTGCCCGCACAAAGATGTGGGAAAGGAAAATGTGCCTGATTCAGGATGTCAAACTTCATCCATCCATCCCTCAGAGTCATCAAATCCAGCATTCAAAAATATGTCCGAGTCTACTTTTAGTGACTCAAGAGAGCATAGCTATGCTCAGCCTGAACCAGTAGATCAGGTGGCAAGGGGCATCGTCCGTAATAGTGGGTTATCCTCGAAAGCTTTTGAACATGCATCAATGAACCAAGAAAAGATGCCAACATCTTTGACGGAGGGAGTTTTTGTTCGTTTGTTATTGGATCTTCCTCCTGTCTGGGTGGCTAGAATAATTGTTGACAACAAAAGTGTGTTAAAAGAAATCGAGAAAGAGCAACTTGCTACACTGGATTCCATATGTGCCAAACTCTGCTCTCTAACGAAAGAGCCAGGTCCTTCTGTCTTGCGTATGCTAACCAAAGCCCCACAACTTGCAAATGAAGATCTGTTTGCCCGAATTCTGGTAGAAATGAAGCAGTCAATCCCATTTATTTTGGATTTATTCATCACCATATGCTGGCCACTTCACGTTTCCAGCACTAAGTGCATGTATACTGTAGCAAGTATGCATGCCATGGCCATGTATATGAGAAACCATCAGCTATCTGCATTACAGCGGCTCAATACAGCAGCACTGGTACGGTACCATGCAAACAATGAAGTAAGTGTTTATACTTCAATTTATAATTTCGATCGATACTGGCGTCACAACTTGGGTGTGGGTTGGGGGTGCCCCTTCTAAACTCTCACATGGCTGCTCAGAATGCCATGTCTAAGACCCCTACGCAGGATTTTATTCCGGGGGGGGTTGTGAGTTCAAACGGGAGTTGTCTCCCATACCGTGTATTGGTTGAAACAGGTCTTCCGCGGTGTTCCACTAAAATGGCTGAAACCTGATGGCAAAAATAATGCCAAAGTAAAATATTTCCTATTTAACATCGTTGATGAGGTGAATTGATTATGTCACAGCATTTACCTCAGCAATTGCTGATTACTAAGGTGAATTGTGTAGACTGAGAGGGGGGCATTCGCACTCAATGACCCTCCGCCCTAACGAAGCCTATTTAAAAGTTGTTAATCTTCATGTAATGTATCTTTGTGTATGTATATTTTTTCAGTTGCTGTCTATCTTCAACAAATGTGCAATAACATTGAGTGAAAGTTCAAAGATGCCTTTGCTCGGCGAGTTGGGGAGTACAATCTCGAAGGTGTGCAGAAATCTTTAAAGAGAGGAGTGATGGGGAAAATCACTGTGGACAACATTGATGGTCTGATCATATCCAACCACATTCGACAAGGACTAAGGAACAGAAGCTATCACTACACACATGCAACATATATACCTGACCGATTTGATGTGTCGGCTCTAGGACTGCCCAACTGTGAGCCTCAGGGAAAGATCGCCATGAATAAATTCTATCTCAGCGACGAAGAAACTGTCAACCTAAAGGTAATTCTGTCAAGTTTTATTTCACAGCATATTCATATCTTATTGGGGGTGTATTTGTCTCGTGTCATTATTCTCAAACTGTATCTTCCTGCTAATCTGCATCCAGGACAGTGATTTGATCTCTACTTAAACTCCTAATTATAGAGATGAACATGCTCTGCGTATTAGGATGAAATTTGGGGGTTTTTTATGTTAAAGCGCTGTATCGATGGATCTAATTTAATTGCATTCTTTCACTGGACTGTTTAGATGTACTGAATATACTATACTCTATCCATTACAGTATTCTTCGTAAATTGAACCAAATTGATTTGATAGATCATTTATGTTCAGTTTGCAGTATTCCCTCCAATAATTCAATCACAGGAAGTGAAATTTCCCACCGTAAAAACTGGTGGTGATTAAATTTATTGGAATAGTAAATTCACAAAATGGTTCAAAATCATGCATATAACCCATTAATTCTTAGTTATTTTATTGATTTTATAGGACGATCAAATTTATTAGAATCACTGGTTGAATTTGTTCTCAAAATTGGGGATGATTAAATATTGATAGGGGGATTGAATTATTGGAGGGATTACTGTAATCTTGTTGAACATTATAGTTTAGAAGATGTACAAATATCACATCGGTAGAATATTGTCCACAACATGTTCATCACTGAGCTGGATGTCAAGATGCATTCCTATCCACATTCCGCATGATTTCTCGGATGTTATGGCTCAGAAGTCGAAAGTGTTTCCTTTACAGGTATTTTATGTCATTCAATACAATTTCAACATGATACATGTACGTGCATGCATGACAAAAACAAATTATTGTCATTATGTGTAGTTGAGCAAATTTGAAAGAGCTGCGGATAAAATATGTTAACAAAATGGAGATTCTGAAAGATAAGTTGAATTAGCAGTGCTAGCATTTTTTGTTACACTGATGCCATGAATAATCGTCATTTATTGTAACAGGTAGCACCATTTTATTTGTACACTTGTACAGGTGTTTCTCAGAGATCCAAAGTATTATGGGGAATGTGTCCTGGTTATGGATGCACTAAGGGACATAATGGAAACTGCATTCATTAATGTGGGGAGAGGTACCCTCAGGGTTGAAATTTGATGTTTTGTTGTTGATGTTTATTACAATCTGTTCACTGTGCCTGCTTTTATGCCATGCCCGCTGTAGTTTAAGCGGAATTACGTTGCGTTGTCCTTCTGCATTGCTTAACTTTGTCCTCCAGATGATATATTGAGTTCCATTCCACTAAACATCTAGTGTGTTCTCCATCTGATTCCTAGTAGTCCGGCAGATATGTAACATGATTGTGCAGGATGATAGATAAACACATATGATTCATTTTTGGAGGGGGAGTCCGGCTTGTAAATCCGTCCGCCGTCTTGGATTTCCAAATGGCAGCCATCAAATACCACAAAATCGCATTTCTGCACTTCTGAGACACATAGGAGGCCAATTTAAACGGTAATACCCACATTTGCGTACTCAAGGAAGCAGATCAACACAGTTTTGTTGCATCGAGATGGCGGCCGTTTTCTTTTCAAAATGGCTGCCGAGAATCGCTTATTTTCATTGTTATGTGACTTACGTGAACAGATGCACAAACTTCTACTTCTGAGTAGCCTAAAATGTTTTTCATGTCTTTGGACACTGCATGGTTACTTGTGGACAAGTGACACGTGTGGTTAAGTTTCCACATGAACAGCTGCAATGAAAGCGAGGTTGAGATACTACGGCTGCATCCTAGAATCCTCCGTATTCTAAAGCCTGAAAGTGAGGTACCAAGAGAAGTTATTCTGTAGACTGATATGGTTGATTTTCAGTCGCCAAACGTAAACTTTACCCACCTTTTACATATCTCTCCAACTCATTCACATAGCTGATATCCGGAATAGGTCACATCTTGGGTATTTACCTAATACTCTACATTTGATTGACCTGACATGTGGCATTGTGTATTTCCATCGGTGATGTCTGCAATATATGAAGTTAGTGACGCTGGAGACTAATCTCCGTGACAGAGTGCTGTGCATAATTCGAATAGATTAAGCTTGTTGCATGTATATATAGTTTCCCCAATATAGCTCTTCTGTTCGAAATAGAATATGATCATTTCTGAGGAGTCAAAATGGCTGCCATTCAATTTTCGTGTTAGTTTTCCATCCCCACTCACTTGGAGAAGCCCCTCTTGAACAACGGAGAAAAAGCTAACCCCATCTGTGGCGAGTCTGTGCGGCGGATATGTCAGCATGACTCCCTTCTTTGTGAGAATTCACTCAAGACTCTCATACTTTACTGGATGATTTTTATACAAACACCCAGTCTCATTCCATCCATCGCGAAGAAACAGCAAGCTTGTTGACAAGTTGTTGATAAACCTAGCGTCTAGTCAATCACTCAATATGATCCCTCGTCAATAATACAATTTCTGCGCCCATAATTCATATAACAGCATTAATAGCACCAAAATAAAAACAATCATACAATTCAAGCGCCAAGAGAAAATACATTCTTCAGCGAAGTCAGTTGGGGCTTGGACTCCGACACTTCGCGGCAGCTTGGCCTTCTCGAGTCCGCTTGTTTCAATAAAATATCTCTAGATCTGTTTCTTTGGGAACATTAGAAATTGATTATGAACCAGGTTCCGATTTCATTAACTATTTTGGCTACATAAGCGTTTTTTATCTTCTTGCTTTCCGGCAAATCCTTACTCTCTTCGGGAAAAGGTTTCCAATATTTCTCGAAGAGTTCAAAAAGCAAATCATTTTAATATGGAACAGTACTTGAATTCCCCTTTTTGTCTTCTCCGTATGCTCATGGTTGATCATGGATGTACATGTACATGTATACTAGCCAGTTATCGTTGTGATGCAGGAATCTATAGCTGTTCAGGAGCTGTCTGGTTCAACACGAGTTTCCAACCAGAGCAGGTTGTAAGGACAAAGCTTTGGAAATTAGAGATGCGGTTTTGATAGATGTGTGTGCTTCAGAATGAGCAAGCGATAAATAGGTCAGAAAATATCTGTTTGAGGAAGTTGCAAGTAGTCGTCTCGGTTTGGAATTTCTGCAGTAGTGATATTTTTTACGAATGTACTGGTATTGATGTCTAGCTTCAACACATATATTTCCACCAACAAGGATGAAATAAAAACTACGAGACACACTGTAAGTGTCCTGTATCACTTTTGCTTAGAGCAAACAAAGCAGTGCGAATTTTGTCGACTTTGTCAAAACGTATATAATGAGTCTCTGCGCATTCAGTGAGAGGCCACATTTTACAATTCATTAGTCCACTAAAGATGTGAAGAGGCAGAGGCACTAAGATTACTGAAAAAAATGAGCCTTATCCAGCCTATCATCAGCGAAGTCATTTGTTTTTCGCAAACATCTGGGTGGGGTGGCATGGCCGGTTCTAAAATTATGTGAGCCTTCTTGACCAGCCCCTAGCTACCCAGCGCAAAAGGGCAGCAGGACTTCTTGTAAGGGCAACATGACTTCCTGTAAAGGCAGCAGGACTTCCTCTAAGGCCAGCGGCACCACCATCACCTTTTTCATTTGTGTTCTATCGCCATTACTGGAAACTAGCATTGTGATTCAAGGATGACAAAATGCTCATTGACAAGCTAGTCAAATATGTAGTGATGCCTGTATTTGGTATATTGGAGTGCAATATTCATAGATTCAGTTTGTCGTTGAAATCTCATACCGGAATCAGCAATACAAATGATGCGAAAACCAGAACTAGTAATTCAGCCTGCAGTTTTGTGTGCCAGTACTGGAATTTTGGATTTCAATCACACTTTTGTCGGCTCGGCTGGCAGGATAGGCAACCCGGGAACCAGCCTCATCCCCATTCAATGCTTCAAACTGTGACACTTTGTCCACAACATTATGAATAACCATCTCTATCATACAACTAAGTTCGATCATTAGAGAAATTGTGGTCAACAAATATAACATAGATTACTGATATGAGCTTATTCCATTCCGGTGTAACTGATAAATATGAATCTGGTAATGGAACTCCTTCAGCGATGGAGCAATGGTAGCACAGTCAACCGACATGCATGGCAAAACCAGTTCATCGCGGTTGAACTTTCCAAAAAATTTCGACTAAAACTGTCTGACTAGTGGCGTATCCTATTGAGAAAATTTTGGACATGCTTGCATAATACTATAGGTTTGCAAGATATCACGGAAAAGCTTAAAAAGCGGGATCTCAAAAACTCCATCGTGGTAACCTGAAGCTGAAAGGCAAGGTTAAGGAAAGAGCTTAACCCAGACATTTTGTTGTAAGTTTCAGCTGTTTAGCTCCAAGTGTAGGGAGAATATTTCGAGGACATTGCCTACCAAGACCAGACACGGCTGGACCCAATATCGCCAGGGAAGAATCAACTGATACTGATTATGCCACATCCACTGACTGAAGGGATTATCAGATTTAGTTTTTTGTTAGTATTTTAGTATCCATGTGTATGATAATGGTGGTCTTCTCCGACTGGGCATTGTTCCACACAGAAGTCCCTTAACCAGTTTCCTAGGCCAAAGCAATGTGTAAACCAGCCTTGTATCAGATACCCATTTCAGGCTTCAATGTTCGCTGATGGCGAAAAGCTTGATATCCAATATGGTGTACTAACAGGGATTTTTAACCATAAAAAGCTCGCCAAGGAACGTATTTAGTCCATGTACATGTATGACCTAATCATACTCAACTGACTCAACTAAGTCCACTGTGCCGCGAGTTGTCGAAAGTTGAGCCAGGGTCGACCTCGTTGAAGAATGCTATTGTTTATGAAGTTATACTGTGTTACTGTTTGATCATACAAGTAACAATTGGACTATTGATGTTTGTAGAGGTCTGGAAGAGCTCCCAACCGAAGGGAGTGCGTATAGAGACCCGCCGTTCAGGCTTCTTCTGGTTTCTGGTTTCTTCTCCGTTCTTCAGGAGAAGCTTCTCTAAGTAAGTTTGATTAGGGAACTTATACCAAAGATGAGTGACAGCCAGTTTGATGTCCATTTTCAGAAACCAGCGCATTCTATCAGTAGTAGCGGTTTATACTTGGTGTAAGAACGCACAAGACAAAGCCTACAATAGCCTGTCTGAGCTCAACAATGCGTCTAAACGTGCCCCTTTCCAGCTGCACAAAAGCCTCAACAAAAGCCTCAACAATGCGTTCTTACACCAAGTATCGACCGTAGTAGCTGATGTGGCTGCATGATAAACTGTAGGTGCAGCAAGGTTAATCCACATTGTGCTGGAATTTCTCTCTAAAATATTATTAATGTTATATATTGCAGGTATCAATGGTACATGAATTAGTGTCTACTGATGCCAAAAAATCATTCTAAGTCACCCAAAAGTAGATTTTTTCCTATCGATTCACCTACGTCACATAACCGTGGAAATAAGTGATTCTTGGCAGCCATTTTGAAAAAAATGGCCGCCATCTTAAAATCCATTCGTTCTGGTGCAGCAAAAGTGTGGTGATCAACTTCCTTGGGTACACAAATGTGGGTATAGCCGTTTAAATTAACCTTCTATGTGTCTTAGAAGTGCCGAATTGCGAATTTGATGGTTTCTAATGGCGGCCATTTTGAAATCCAAGATGGCGGCCAACTACGGATTTTCAAGCCGGACTCCCCCTCTAAAAATGAATAATATGTATTTCTCTGTCCCTATGCAAAGGTTCATGCTTTTATCACAAAGTGCACAATCGACCCATTTTTTGTTACATATCTGCCGTACTATAGGAGAAATGTGATCCAGAGTACCCTGAAACTGAATGCAGCCATGTTCGGACTGTATATTGAGTTTTAAGATTTTGTCAAAACTTTTTAAGTGTGAAGTCCATATGATTCCAAAGAAGTCTATTGATTTGAAGTAAGTAGGTCAAGGTCACAGCGCCTCCAAACTTATTAAAGCCATACCTCCCGTGTCTGTAGTTACAATGCATGATATTCAATTTAGTGATCCATTAGTCATTTGCCAATCAATAAGGGGCTACCGAAACTGAATATAGCTGTGTCCGGATAATATGTTGGGTTACATTTCGACCAAGTTCACAAAGTTTTGTTGCTCATGGACAATGTAGATCCGGTCACCAGTCTGTTTGTCCAAAAAAGATTGAAGCATTATATCTTGCACTGTTTCAAATATTTCACATTAATTAGGAAGCAGGGTTGACAACTCTCGACAAATTAAGATTTGTGTCCCCTGAAAACTTCTACAAACTTATATGTGTAGAGCCCAGAAGTGTTTGGGTTAGCTTGTACTGAGATTCTCAACCATCGACCATGTTGAACATCACATGTCATTTTTGCCCAATGCCAGCATCACGGTGTGGCATGTGCCCCTGTGGGTGCTACATAATTGGGTTATTGTTAATTTATTGTTGGCTATGCCCGACCATACGTTACTTTATAAACTTTCAGGCTTACTTGTTGATTACATATAATTAGAATGTTAGTTTGCTGTTAAATGTTTTGAAATGTTATCAGCATAAAAAAAGAAGAAGCAACATTACTACATTTAATCTATATTATGACTGGTCCGAAGTGTGAAAAGATTTGATTGTGAAAAACTATTTGCATTGTGAGTAAAATGTAAATTTGCCGAGAGGACAGAATTTTTTGGCTGAATATATCTTCAACTCCATGTCTCACAAACACAAACATTTTTTGTTTTAGCTTCTATGATGCACAATCACAGCTGTACACTATTTGAGAGTTTTATAATACTTTTAAATATATACTTGTATATCCTCAATGTTTTTTTCAATCTGTGATTGACTTGTTTTAATGAAAATTTTGATCTTTCTGCATTGCATGTTTGAAAAGACAACAAAAGCATGTGTAAAGTCCATGTTAAATATCACCTTTTCTAAGAAAGTTTGAAGGAAACCACACATTTTAAATACTATGTTGAATGAGATTATATTCCCTGACATACTAGCAGCAGTTTGTAGATAATTCACCCCAGAAATGTTATTTACTTCTTCAGGCGAGGAGTACAAGTCTGCATTCATACCACTGGGGGGAGACCAACTGGTGCGTGTCCGATTTCAAGGGGCGAAAGGTCTGAGACGTGGAGTTCACACCAGGAAGGAGGAACTGGAAATATTCAGTTCTGTCATCATTGAAATGTTCCACACATCACAGGACTTCCTTGAGGTAGGTAAACGCTGTACAATACTGGTTGTATCACCAAAAAAAAGACAAAAACAAAAAAAAACGAAGTGAATTGATAGGTATTTACAGTCATTCTGAATGAATGCAGTTTTTATACGCCCGCCAAAAGGCGGACGTATTATGTGATGGCGGTTTCCATCCGTCTGTCTGTCTGTCTGTCTGTCCGTCTGTCCATCCCTCGTGTCCGGTCTATATCTGGAACAGTTTTCTATCTAAAGTTCCAATTTTTGGTGAAGGCTGTTCAGAAGGCACTTTATTTTTGCCCCCACGGCCCACGTAATGAAATATAATTTGACCCCCACCACCCATATTATTGAATATAATATGTAACCAACCTAAATACCATTATGTTTATCCATCAGGCAACCACCCATGTAATTATATAACGCTTTCACCCCATGACCCATAAGCAAATATATAAAGTGCCTTCTGTCCCCCCCCCCCATGTACTTTTTTCTGGAACAGCCCTGAGTGGATATACCTTGATTTGCATGGCAAAGAGGAGCCATACATTTTGAGATCAAATGTCAAAGGTCAAGGTCACAGTGCCCCAAAACTGAATCAAGTTTAGCTGACTATATGTGTTAGGTTGGCATATCCAGAGTTCTCTATCCGACATGTATATGGCATTTGTCTTGTGGAGTTGTCTTCCATGTTTGAAAGAGCTAGATTTAGTTGTTGTGAAATAAAAACCATACATTTACTAATTTAACGGGGAGAGGGGTCCTTTATGAACTTCATAGCTATTCAAAGAACAAAGGTTTACTTCATCACTTTTTTCTTCCTTCATGAAAAATGTTCTCGCCTGAAAGGAATGTATTTGCAGTAAAACTACTATTTTCTTGTTTTTCATTATTATCGATTTCAGTGTGGGATATGTGAGCTCTCAGCTCAAGATTCAAGGTCAACTAGTTATCAAGAGTTAACCTCATTCCGTTTATCTTGCAATATAAGATGTGATATATATTACATTCTCAGAAGCACAAAATTATAGACCTTTTTGTGGATTGCTAGCTACCAATTGGACTGGAGGCTATTACACAACTTGAAATTTGGACCATTACAGGCGTATATTGAAGCCCCTTGGGCTCTTGTTTTTAATGTTTTTTCAGTGTCTGGTGCAGTTAATCAGTAATTAACCTTCCATAATCGAAATACCTTGCATGTTGTTCATGTTTTTCCATGACACTATTAGCAACAAAATGAGGGAGGATCTTCAACATTTTAATATAGAAGCCTGACGAAACTCAAATCCTATGTCATTGCTAAATACATGTAACTGATAGATTGCTGAACACAACATTAAATTTAACTCTCTCTCAAATCCTATGGAAAGTCCCAGCATTTCTGGTGATTGACTTGACCATTCAGAAGCTGTGCAAGCGGTTCTTTGACCTGAAAACCAGTCGTGCTGAAGGAACCCTTGCTTTCTATAAAGTCCTGATTGATAGAAGTGATGCCAATGGGCTTGTTAAAGGTCGGTACAAGCAGCATTTGGATTTTGTGAGCTCTGTTGTCAGAAGCCTAGTGGTGGAACTGTCACTTGAAAACTTGGGGATGGACACACCTGATGACCCTCCGACCAAACTGACCATACCAGACAATATCAGCCAATGCCACAAACCGAAGAAAATGGAATACTTCAATGCCATAACAGAAAAATTACTTGGCGACATCCTATCTCGAGTTGAGCGACCACCAGACATCCCAGAGATGGTCGATTTGACTGCCAATATGGTAGGTCATGGAGTAGTGAGGTTTCAAGAAAGACCTCTTGGACAAAGGAGAACCTGTTACAGTGGCGTTACCAGCATGGAACACTTCATTGGTCGTGACTATGCCTAAGAAGCCGAAAGTACGGGATGATTTGTACAGTTACTCATTCCAGCTGCTTCAGTGGGGACTCCACCTGCTCGAGTTTCAGGATGCAGTAAAGAAAGGTGATATCTTCAGAAACAATATAAACCTGAAGCAAATGATCCCGTTCTTCTATTCTCACTCTGCGAGGTCCAAATTTGCAGTAGAATGCATGGATTATATCCTCAAGACAGAGATCGTTCTCTCACAACAACTTGCTACAAGACTGCGACTGGGTTCTTTTGTCAATCCCAATGGCGGTGCAGGAAACAATAAAGCAGCAGATGTGCAGCAGGAGAACAACATCCTTGTTGTGAAAGATGTTCTAAAGGGATTGGGGGCTGGGAAGACGGACAAAGCTATGGTGCCTGCATCCAAGGCAGCACCTTCAGTGACGGACGTGGTGGCCAATCTGAAGGGATGCGTTGGCTGCACTGACAGAAGTGGGCGGCATCGAAAAAGAAGTGCAGATGATGATGAGAAACAGTTGAGAAACCGCATGCGCATGCTGAGGCCCTTCAGATTCACCAACGGCATAGTTCTGCTGAATTATCCAGACATAAACTCCAATCCATTTGCCAAGCTTGACAAGCAGGCTTACACGAACTATCTCGATAGAGTTGTTAAGCGTTTAGCAAGAGGCCCTCGCATCATTGACTTCGATGAAACTGAAGAAGACGATTTGGAGCCTGAATAAAGAAACACTGTGTCATGTCACCATGGTCACCAATTATCCACTGGACACTTAATGCTTTGTGATGTAAAGAAAACAGATTCCACTTGACATCAGCATTCAGGACAATAAAAGGGGACATTTTATTGATGATGTTAATCTGTTACAGGTATTTCAGGGCTATAACGATCACATGCTTTTAGCAATACTATTATGCTGAGCAGGTGATCCCGTTCTCTTATTTTTACTCATCTAGGTTTAAACATGTTAAAGAGTTTTCCGTATCGTATAACTCTGCTTCTGTGTTACCCCGTCAAATTTGATAAGTGGATCTACTGACGTTTGATGTATGAGTAGCATATGCACATATGCATCCTGTTCAAACTTTTGTTCACTCATGGATTTGAAAGATTGCCAATGAAAATATTTCATTGAATTCACAAAAATTGTGACGGTGACTGTATTTTGATGATCGAAGTTGTGAGACCAAACCGTGCCATGCAACCTCTGTATATGTATTCTGTTTTATGGACCGTAAACAGGAATATTTCAATAGTAGAGGCAATGAAATAGAAACTTCTCCATATCAAATGACTTATTCATATGCGCGAGTTTAATTCACTCGACTGTCGGTCGATTCATCACACCCAAATTGTTTAGTGCTAGAATCCATGGGATAACACTCGGTGTGTACAAGAGTGAGTGTTCAGAGTACATAGGTACTGTATTTGAAGGAGTGATATGCAATATTACCTATGAAAGAATGGTTTTGATGAAGCTCAATAGTCTGCTGTGTACCCGGAATAAGTACAAAGTGTTCAGTCATATGATTGTCATGTAGTATCTTTGTGGAAAGTCCCCATTGTAAAGGTGGAATTACCTTTTATTTCTCTATTTGAAATGGATTGGATTTGTGCGGCATCGGCATATGCGTTAAATGAACTCTACCATGTAAAAATCAGTTATTTTATTTAAATGCACTACTTAACAATCTAACCATGAGATCCAAATTGTCCTACATATATTACAATCGATGTATAACTCTTAAGGGAAATACACACATAAAAAATTTAAACAAAAATGCTATGATTTCATTATTCGTTTGCTCCTGAAAAATCCTATACAAGATTTGCATATATTTGAGCCCAAAAGTATCCGAAATACTGTATGAACATATATATTTTTTTAAACACACTTGTATGTCACTGTATTGTTGATTCAGTTAAATTTCTCCACCCCCTCCCCCTCCAAATAACCTCCCTCATGTAACACGACATCAATTTAATTGCCCACACGAGATTCCCTGTCTGAAATGCCACAATCGGAAGAGCAAATTTTTATTTGGTGGACCGGCTTACATATAGAACTTCTTTAACCATGATAGTGAAGTTATTTTGTTACATGAAACAATGAGACAAAAGTAGAGTGGTGCAGAATCTTTCAACATTTAATAGTCTTCTTCACAGAAATAATAAGGCATTGTACCCGCACACGTTCATAGAAATAATAAAAAAAATAAACTCTAAATAGCATTTTTGCCCTAGATAATTCACAATCACATGCAGATGAAATAGTTCTACAGTTACTCCATGTGATTTGAGCTCAACAGGTGAGAGCAAAGGACTACCTGGGATATATATCCCACTTGGGATATTAAATCCAAGTTTGGATATTGAAATATATCCCAATTGGGATATTTCGACCGACTTTCATACCAAACGGCAATGATGAATTTCGGTATCTAAACTACAAAAAAGAAGATATAATCTACTTTACAAAACTGCCAATGCGATTGTATAATTTTG
>JAVTVY010039041.1:0-16212 GCA_036873755.1 Hanleya hanleyi | reverse complement strand
TCGCCATTATAACAAGCCTAAGAGCCGTTAGCCAATGAAAATCCTTGAAATATCACCTGACATTATTCCTATGACGTAGTTGTGCTCCAGGCGGTGTAGCTAATAACACGAAGGCCAATTGTAAATTATTGTGTCGATGGCTTTTGACAGATCTGTAGATCTTTCTTTATGCTCCGAGACGATTATGAGAATCGTGATATATGCATGTCGAATTGATATACAGGTTGACATGTGGCATTGTTTATATGATTTCACGAGCTCTGTTTCTGAGGCAGGAATATCAGTCCACATCATCCGATAGCGGTAGAAGAAACGCTGCTTATGCTGCCGTTGTTGTTGTTGAATGCTTTACCTTATGGGATAGAGCCCGGAGGACAGCAGGATTTTTGTCACAGCGCCATCTACATAAAACCGTATGACCTGTTAAACCTCGCAGTCATTCCAACATGTTGCAGATCATGAAGTGTTAAAGTGTGAACGATAAATCGGTGTTTACTCAGCTGTAGAATATTGCTAATTTTTTCTACCGGTGTTTTGGGAATTTGATGGCATAATTCTGTCATGCCGAGCACGAGTTTACGCAGAGTTTACTCACATTTATCAGCGTTTTCCCAAGACTTGCTGAATACAGTATTTATTATTTCAAATGATTGAGAGAAATATGGATCTATACCGTCCATCATTGATCATTGTCTTTTTAATATTGGATATTTGTCAATACAGACAGGGTCCGGTCAATACTTGGGTGGGTGACATGGTTCTGTACTAGCTGGGCTGATCAGTGTCCAGGATAATAGGACTGCGGGCACTCTCGTGTCCTGGCACATATGTAGGCATCGTCGTGATATGATTGAAACATTGTTGAAAACGATGTTAAATCCTACTTACTCACTCACTCCCTCTTTTGTATTCATTTGGCAATGTGCACACAAATGCACGGATGCCATATGATCTGCCGAGGTGGTAGCGACGACCCTATCTGAACATTAGAATCAACGTTGAAATTCAGAATATCGAATCTATATATAATATAATTCGTCGGTAATTTTCGACAATTATTTATGTTGCCGTAAATAATTTCCTGTATTGTTAATAATGTTAATTGCAGTGCAAGTTACATATCTCTGTCAATGAAGAGTTCTCTATTTGGAGAGCCCGCTCGTACGCAAATCGATCTTCCGTTTTAAAAACAGAATTGAAATCTGTGATAATATGTTGCCAAATACGCTATCGAATTGTGATGTAAATATACACTCGGCCTTACAAGCCAAATTGTGAGACAACCTGTACGGGACACATTGAGTGTACCTCTGATGTACATACCAATTACCTTTTTGTCCCCCGCCGCAACGCGGCCGGGGGACTTTAAAATGGTTCTTGCTCCTATGTGTCCGTGCATGTCCGTGGATGTCCGTGCATGTCTGTTCGAATGACTACTTCGTAACGCTTTGTTGGATTCTTCCGAAATTCGGCATACGTATTCCTAGCGACAAGGCGCCAGTCAGTATCGCATTTCAGCAACATCTGCCTGAAGGTGGCGCCACTGGGGGACTTTAAAATGGTCCGTGCATGTCTTTTCGAATGATTACTTCGTAACGCTTTGTTGGATTCTTCCGAAATTCAGCATACGTATTCTTTGCGACAAGAGGCCAGTCGGTATCGCATTTCAGCAACATCTGCCTTAAGGGGCGCCACTGGGTCAAAATGGATCTTGCTTCTTTGTGTCCGTGGATGTCAGTTCAAGCGATAACTTCCAAACGCTTTCTTGGATTCTTCCGAAATTCAGCATATGCATTTCCTTGTGAGAAGACGCGGTTGCGTACTGGATTTCAGTAACATTTGCCTGAAGGTGGCGCCACTGAGTTTCGCTTCTTCGTGTCTGTTCCGGTTAAAATGGGTCTTGCTCTCTTTGTGTCTGTGGATGTCTGTCCAAATTCTTCATAGGCAATAACTTCCAAAAGCTTTGTCGGATTCCTTCGAAATTTGGCATATACACTCCTTGTGACCAGACATGGGTTGGTATTGCGTTTCAGCAAGATCCACCTGACGGTGGCGCCACTGGGTCTTGTTCCAATCTTCTGTGCATGTCCGTGGTTTCCATTCAAATTCTTCACAAGCGATAACTTGCAAATGCTTTGTCTAATAAATAGGCATCCTTAAATGCGTTTGTCATTTTTTCTTCTTTCTTCCGCTTCTCGCTGTTAGTTTTGAATTTCATGTCGCTTTAAATGAAGGACACCATTTTCTTAAATTTGCTGTCCAGTCCTTCTATTCCACATCATATGATTTACCCTAAAGCTTTTGCATGAACCATATTTTATTTCAGAAGTATAATATGAAATAACTGGCGGGGTATTGTCGTCATGTACGTCCGTCCATCTGTCCGTCACGCCTTTCTCGTTACCAAGATATCTTTAGAACGACTTACCCTAGGCATACCAAACTTGCAGTGCACATCCATATACTCGTGACCCAGAACCCTATTGAATCTGGACCCGATTGGTTGGAAACTTCGGTGGCCATCTTTAATTTATGCAAAACCATCACAGCTTTCTCGTTACCAAGATATCTTTAGAACAACTTACCCAAGGCACACCAAACTTGCAATGCACATCCATATGGTCGTGACCCAGAACCCTATTGAATCTGGACCCGATTGGTTGGAAGCTTTGGCGGCCATCTTTAATTTATGCGAAAACATTAATCTTGTGTATCTCAGGTACCATTTCGCTGTTCATTGTGAAACTTCGTGTAGATCATCGATGCACCAAGAAACGTCAAAGGAATGACCAAACCAGTTTTCCTGATTCGGTGGAAACTGTGCCGGCCATCTTTAATTTATGCAAATCTTTAATGATGTATATCTCCGATACCATTTCAATGTTCTTTACAAAACTTGGTATACAGCATCGATGTATCAAGAGACTTGCACGAATAACCACATCAGTTCTTCTAAGTGGCGGGAAGGATGGGTGGCCATCTTTAATTTATGCAAAATCATTAATGATCTCTATCTCTGATACCGTTCAAGTGCTCGATGTAAAACTTGGTATACATCATTGATGCATCAAGAGACTTACGATGAATGACAGATCTGGTTTCTCTGATTGGGCGGAAATCTTGGTGGCCATCTTTAATTTATGCAACATCTTTAATGATGTATATCTCTGATAACATTTAAGTGTTTTTTACGAAACTTGGTATACAACATCGATGTATGAAGAGACTTGCATGAATGAATAACTGCATCAGTTCCTCTGAGTGATGGGAAGAATGGGCGGCCATCTTTAATTAATGCAAATCCTTAATGATCTCTATCTCTGATATGTTCAAATGGTCGATGTAAAATTTGGTATGCATCATTATGTAATGAATATCGGTTTCTCTGATTGGACAAAAACCTTAGGGGCCATTTCTAATTGCTAAATTTTTGATAGTCTGTATATTTGTCACTTGATGGCTTAGTGTTCCCGACAGCTTGGTTCAAATTGAATACATTATCAATGGCTGCTTCCCAGAGCCGATGGGTTTTCAGATGCGCAGCTTCGTATTTGAATTTCGTGTCATCTTAAATGAAGAACAACATTTCCTTCAATTTTCCTATCAAATAATTGTATCTCACATCATATGATTTACCCTAAAGCTTCTGCAGGAACCATTTGTGTCCACACGTGTAACTTACTATATTAATTACAACTGAGTTCCTAAAGTTTGGGTGCACACTGTGCATATGATCAATTTCCTTAATTGAATTGAATTCCACCTTGTGGTTTTTCGGACTGCAGTTGTCAGTGTGGTTGTTTCATGTACAGGGAGCTTTCTATGGCTTTCATGTCAGCGCACCTACCACTACCCTCAAGGCGAGCATGTCCCCATCCCCAGGGCGCCGAACCGCACCCTCTATCTCCCAAATTAGCCCTCGCCCGACCCTCATATATTGTGTTTGAGCATATATATCTCCAATATATCTTGGCAGAAGCTGAAATGTGTGTGTTGTCTGCAACATTGGGATAATTGCAACCCCAAAATGTTTCAATTTATTAGGCACAGACCCATGTTTTTGTATTTGGTAAATATGTCCCTTGTCTATAGAGCTTGCTTGGAATTGTTTTTCGTGCTAATTCGCTTCTGGATGGCGCCACCTTGGGCCAAGTTAAAATTGCATCTTCAGACAATAACTTTTAAAAACCTTAAGGATTCTTTCCAAATTTGGTGTGGTGGTACCTTGCCTAAGATCTGGCTTGAGGATGTTTTTCATGTTGATAGGGGGACCACCTGAAAGCTAAGTTAAGTGTTTCCAGACAATAACTTTTGAAAACCTGAACCGATTCATTCCAAATTTCGCCTTATTTTTCATGCTGATCCGCATATAGGTGGTGCCACATGGGGGCAAATTTAAAATTATGTTTCCGGACAAACTTTTTAATACTTGAATGAATTCTTTCCAAGTTTGGTATGCATGTACCTTACCTGAAGGTTTCACTTGGTATTGTTTTTCTTGTCGATCTGTTGATAGGTGGCGCCACCTGTAGGACAAGTTAACACTTTCTATTTCCAATGTCAAGGGATCTTGCCTCAAGATCTCGGTTGGGATTATTTTTTATGCCTATCTGCCTACACATGGCGCTACCTGAGGGCCAAGGTAAAATTGCATTTCCGGACAGTAACTGTTGGACCTTAATGGATTCTTTTAAATTCGGTATGTGGGTACCTACCCTCAAGGCATCTTATGGGGCCCTGTTAATGATGTTTTTCCTAAGTTTTACGTTTTTACTTTCTTCACAAATAATGAATGTTTCCTTTACTAAAGATGCAAAAGGCATGCCTCCAATCGTATTTGATCCGACTGTATCTAGTTTCTTCAATATTTGGCATATGCATTCCTTGTGACAAGATGTTGATTGGTATTGCGGTTCAGAAAGATATGCCTGTAGGTGGCACCACTAGGGTTGTTTCCGTTCTTTTGTGCTGCAAGCAATAACTTTGAAACGCTTTGAAATGTTGCTCGAAATTTGGTTTCCGGGCAATAACTTGAGAACTGCTTATCAAATTCTTCCCAAATTAGGCATGCATATACATTGTACCTTGCCATGAGATGTTGCTTGGGATTGCGTTATCCACTTCTGCTCAGAAAGTGACGCCACCTGATGACAAAATCTGAAATTTGTTTTTGGCCAATAACTTGAGAACTGCATGCTCATCGGACTCTTCTCAAATTTAGCATGCATGTACCATGCCAGGAGATGTTGCATGGGATTGCCTTTCACTCACTTGCACTTACAGGTGGCGCCACCTGGTGGCAAAATCCCAAATTTGTTTCCGGGTAATACCATGACCTACATGTAAGATGTCGCTTGAGATTGCATTTCGCCCACTTGCGCCTATAGGTGGCGCCACCAGGTGTTAAATTCAAAATTTGTTTTCAGTCATTAACTTGAGAACTGCTCATCGGAATCTCCTCAAATTTAGCATGCATGTATCATGCCAGGAGCTGTTGCGTGGGATTACCTTTCGCTCACTTTTACTTACAGGTGGTGCCACCTGGTGGCAAAATACCAGATTTGTTTCCGGGTAATAACTTGAGAACCGCTCGTCAGATTCTTCTTAAATATGGTATGAATATATCATGACATATGATGTCGCTTGGGATTGCGTTTTACCCACTTGTGCTTACAGGTAGCACCACCTCGTGCCAAATCTAAATTTGATTTCGCTCATCAGATTTTTCTCCAATTTGGTATGCAGATACCATGCCATGATATGTCCCTTGGGAATCGGGATTGTATTTCACCTGCTTCTGAATACTGGTGGCGACACCTGGTGGAAAAATCTGAAATTTGTTTCTGGCAATAATTTGACAACTGCTCATCGGATTCTTCTCAAATTTGGTATTCATATGCCATAAGATGTCACATGGGATTGTGTTTCGCACACTTTTGCATACAAATCTAAATTTGGTTTCCGGGCAATAACCCCGTTTCAGATTCTTCCCAGAGTTCATATGCTGATACACCATGTCATGAGATGCTCCTTTGGATTGCATTTCGCCCACTTGCACCTACAGGTGGCGACACCTGGTAGCAAATTTAAAATTTGGTTTCCAGACAATAGGTTGAGGATGCATTCAGCTTCTCGTCAAATTTGGTTTGCAGATAATATGCCTTGAGATGTCACTTGGGGTCGCTTCTCGGTTACATAATTTCCATGCTTCACTGCATGGAAACTATATTACAGAAGCAAACAAATGTTCAGTCAACCGTTCTGAGTTGATTTTAAAACTTGGGAATGCAGAAAAACCCTTCCGCATCCAACGCCTATGAAGTAGCAGTTGCCTCTCTCATGTATATCCCCGAGACCAACAATGCTAAAAAATATTACTGCCATTTCGGTGGGGACTTAGCATCCTCTGGCTGCTTGTTATATATGGAAACAAATGACCAAAACCGACCTCCCTAAATAGGTCAAATTCGAAATAAGCAGATTTTGACTAGACACGTGGATACATATATACTACATGATCATGATGATATGTCGATCAAGAATATGCAAATAAATGGTTTTCTCGATCACGTGGTTTGGCCGCCATCTTGAATTTTGCCCCAAACTGAATCCTATTGCATATCCTATTGCATACTGATAAATATTTCTGATTGGTTGAAAGATGAAAGATTTGGGGACTTCTGGAGAAGAAGAAATTTTTAGGTTTCAGACGAAATCCAAGAACTGTCAGACCGATCCTTTTGATGAAGATTCTACATGATATAGTTTTTAGGAATTTCTATAAAATAAAGTTTCAAGGTCTCGTTGTTCGGCTGCCTTCTTAAATTTTGTTTAAAAACTGTGAGTGAGTGAGTGAGTTAGGGAGCTATGGTTAAAGTATCGTACATCAGTATTTCGGCCATATAGAGACGATATAACTAACTACGATAGGATTAGCTGGACTTTTGTCATCACGTATGTACAGCCATTATTACAGGAAATTAATCTTCCCCTCTTGGCAACAGACAAGGTAAAAAACACAAGCTGCTCGCCCACCTGGGGCCCCGAAAAAAACTGTACATGTTTGACGAACTGTAGCTCTTGAACCATAAGAGGTACAAACTGCTGATTGATTGGATTTTGTTCTCCAGAAGCAGGTTTTTTTCTTTCAGACGTATGGCACTCATTTATTTGCAGCTCTAGTAGCTTTGCACCCAAAATTGGGCGGTCTTGTCAACATACCGTTGAGCACACTTCTTACAGGAAACTAAATATATACAGTTTTTAGTAGAACAACTAAGTTCAGCATACGAGTTTACAGCATATGAGTTACCAGTTAGCGCGAAACTAAATGAAGCTGAAGTATTCAAGAGTGGACACGGGAGACATCTGGACCTTTCTTTTTTTTCGTGACCCTTTCTGGACAGTAATATTCCAGTGGGATCTGCATATGGCGTATACATATCACGTCTAGTAGCATTTGCTAGATCCTTTGTTAAATGTGACGATTTAAATGAACGTCACAAAACATTGTTGCAGAAACTTATAAAACAGGGCTACACCACCAAGCGCCTCCACTCAAAGTTTCTCAAATTTGGCGATACATATCGCATGCTGATAGCAAAATACGAGCGTAGCGTGCAAGATCTATGGCGTTACGTTTCGTAACTTGTGTCTAATTCCGCTTAACCCGGGGCTAGGGGCCGTATGAACCCATGTACTTCAAGATCCTCATGGTACTCATATGAACAGTCACAATCAAAGCGTGACTGAGATACATCATTCTTTAGATGACGACTTTACAGCGAATATTATGGATTAAGAATACTGATCAGCGATACGGATTTGATATTTTTGGAACATCATGATGTCTTGCCGGCATCATTGAAAACTGTTGACCGCTTCTCTCTTGCAGGAAACAAGCCTATGTTTATGTATACTATGATTGTCTTTTTGAATTTGGCACTAATACTGTTATATGGAATATGGAATAGGTCTTTGGATTATGGACGCGGATATTCTCTAATGGACGACGGCTGAATTATGAATGACGGACCAGACGCTTGTAATCCACGGTACCCACACTTAGAAATCTTGAAATTAGTGCATGTAGAATTCGGTGCTAAACAATCATCAAGCGCGATGTTACAAGGTTTGATGTTGTGGCCTTGCTTTCCTGTCAGAAATATATCTGCCACCTGGACTGATGAAGATCTTGGTGCATTTCGAAGTGAATTATTAGAGACTCGGCCGAGGAACCTGCCCTAAGGTTCCTCGGATCTGTCTTACAATTGTCCCATTCTCACAATTTACAAAAAGCTGACCGTTTTTTTAGTTCACATAATTTCTGTGTGTTTAATTGACTAATTGATATATACAGCCACTATACCATGTGATTACATGGAGGCAATTAAAGAGTTTGGCCGGTAAGGTTTTACATTGTACACTAGGTATGATTGTGAATTCTCAGATTTCAGTTATGCACGTGGTAAACATATTGTGACGGTTAACAGATAGATATATTAAAACCCTTGGAATATTTCTGCGTTGTGGCCCAAGAGAGAACAATAGAGCACAAATGGGTGATTTTTGTTCCTGTGATTTATTTAGATATGCAGTCAGAATATTGATCTGTTGATCATATGACTACTTCTCAGTAATTCGACATCTTTTACACTGCCTACAAAATGTGGCGTTTTATTGATATCTGTATAAGCTGAGATTCTGCTGGTGGACGTTTCGTCCGCGAGGTTTGCCCTTTGTACAAATTATTGTAATTGTAGTGAATCATCAGACTATGCCCGTTGTAAACGTTTGTGACGGGTATTGAGAACCTAGGAATACTTCTGAGAAACATAGAAATAGAAATATAGAAACCCGAAAAATATTATTATGAAAAATCGGGCAAATGCTACCGTACTTTATTCAGTGGACGATACGAAAAAATGGAACATAAAGGTGTCATCCTTTGCTCTTGCGCATAAAAGCAAGACCATGGAAAGTAGTATGGAAATACACTGTGCGATTCGCCAATTGACCTTCCCCTGAGTATATCACTTGAGAGAGCCCCCGATAATTCAACGTATATCGGGATCGATTCCCGATCTATCTCACTGCCATATCGCATAGACATTCCTGATCAATCGACAATCGAGATACCTGTAAATACTGTTGCGTTATCTCGAAATTACTCGATGTTAAGCAAGCAGCGTACAAATAAACCCTGAAAATAATCCCCTCCTGGATGTTTGAGAAAAACTAATGTGAGGCGATCGAGTTGTTAGCGTGAAAACCACTTCTAGAAAGACTGATTTTGAATGAACGAAACGAAAATAATAAAAATACTTTAGCATTTTATCCAGATATTAATGTATGAGTGTTGATATGCGTTGGAATTTCTCGTAAAATGTGTCCAGTTTCAAAGCCAACATCCCTATCATGACCCCTTGAATATAGTATGTGTATGTATTTAATCCATTCCAGGAAGCGCATTAGTTTCACCTGCTATGGTGATGGAATCAGCAGACCAAGAGGACGAGGTGATATCACTCTGGGCTGACGAGATACTTGCCTTCTCCTCACAGTGGTCGGCTACTGAGTATGTATTGTGCGAACAATCCAGTCCTGTAGTTACATGTAGAACAAGAGAGGATTAACACACTTAATTACTCATGTAATCCCCAACGGATTCATCATCTTTAATATCTTTCTAACACAGCGATAAACACGTAGTATCTCTCATACGAGTATATCAAGTCTTTACAGTTAATATATGCTATAGCTATTCAATATGTCTATGCTTGCGAACAATTGGGCGACTTGTGCGCAATTCCGTACCCCATGCGTATGACTAGCAGATACTAATATACTGATGTTTTCGCTGAGTGTAACCCGATTCCGTTGCGAGTGATCTGTACGATGATTGGCTGAGAAGGAAACACGAGGATAAGCAGACCAATATTCGCTTTACTTCAATGTGCTTTCCCTCGCTCGTTCTTATTCTGACGATTTATCATTCAAGCTGATGGATAGTTCACTCCGTTGAAATGATTATACAGTAAATTTTGACGGCATGTATACCCCATTATTTCTTGGGAAGGAATGACCTAATTTGCTGAAATTACTGTGATGCCCCGTCAAACTTATCGCCGAAATAAACGCGTGAACGATTAGATTTCAGACCAGAACACCAGACAGACAATCACCCCGCAGAATCTCAGCCTATCAAATTAGCACATGATAGTACGCGAAATAAAGTCATCACGATATCTTATATGTATATTTTCTTGGTCAAATATTTCGGAATAAATGCTAGACCGTATATCGGATCAATGATGTTGGCCTTATATTTGTGCGTTTGCATTTGAATAGGCCAGTAATTGGCCAGATTCCAAGTACAAGAGTCCCATGCGCTTGCGGTCTGGGTCGCTGTAGGTACAGTTCTCATATGCTTCCAATACTTGTATTGGAGAAGTTCTGAGCTAGTTGAATCGATGTACATTATGTGGATGGCGGAGAAACTGAGCTTATGACAGTTGTTTTTGAATTGTGTTGATTTATCATCCGTTTCGGTGATTATATCTTGTTGATAAAATGTTTCGACGACCATATCTTGTTGATATAATGTTGAATACGTACTTTGAATGTCTCGTTACTGAAACAATAGCCATGCTCATACCTTTTTTTCCATATGTTGTTGCTACTATTTAATCAATTCCTGCTTTTACAACTCATTAAATACTAAAGTTGGTTCCTAGGGGCTGAATAAGTAGCGTGTACGTAATGCTTTATGAGGTACCTCCCAACCATAATCTTTACACAGCTAGACGAAAAATAACGGTAGTATGTATACAATTATTCGTTCTAAATTACTTGGAATTTCAAGGTATTTAGCTAGATACCCTGATAAAAAAAATCGTACGTTTCAGTATGTTAAGTCATGGTTTTGAGAACATAGGAAATTGCAATATACATGTACTCTCAAGTATTCACAATATTTCATTTGAATTTGAGGAAAATGGGAAATGAATTAGGCGGGGAACCAGTGCGAGGTAAGAGGCTTAGAATTTCGTTCCGTTGGCAGCCGACCAAATTATAAGTTGCTGTCTCCGAGATTAAGCTGTCTGGGCTAGCCCGGGTGTAGCATGCTGAAGATTCGTCGGGTATATTTAAGAAATAATTCCTTGTTTACTGCGGTAAAACACCTAGCATCGATCGCGCTGCAATAGGATGAGTCTAAGTTTGGTCACGAAGGCCACTTACGTTTGTTCACTCAGGCCTACGGCCTTCGTGACCAAATGTGGACTCATCCTATTGCAGCGCGATCTATTCTAGGTGTTTTACCGCAGTAAACAAGGAATTATTTATGTTCTACCATACTGAAAACGGCACAATGTGGAGATGTTTCCTGTAAAGAAAGATATTTTCGCGTATTTAACACTGGATTAACACCCCTGTATCTGATAAAAAAATGTTTTGGCCCGACAATTAATCGAAGCAAGCAACAACTGCAAGTCGCATGCCTGAAATCGACACGGGTTGGGACCTGCTAAAACGCCATTAACGCTCAAAATGATGCAAGCGTCATCCAATGATTGTATTGTGTACCTATCATACGTACAAAAAGATTTAATGACATCAAAAACTGTTTCTCAAGCTTTAATTGGCTCCATGATGTACGGCAACAGGATGTACAAGAAGATACAGGCAGACGATACATTTTGATATCAATTTCAATCATATTACCCTTCTGGGCGAGTTCAACTAAACACGCGAAGAAAATTATGATGTAACATAATCCACACCGATTGGTTGTGAGGTTGCATCTAATGAAATTAGATCCCACCTGGGCTTCCTTCTTTCTATGTAATAATGTTATTTGGTAAAACACATGGGGTGTGGTAAAAAGTAAGGTATACTGTAAGTTCATCAGATCAGATAATTCAGTTTATATTCATTTTCTAATTGAGCTTTCAAATCTTTTGTTTTCGGTTATAGTCCAGTCATTCTGTCATTTGAGCTTGCGTCTAAGTTTGAAACTTTATTTCTCCACTGTTTCATATATAAAACCATTTCATGTTTAATATATCACAGTTTGTGCATCGTGTTTGGAAGAGGCCTGAGAAAACTGCAGTCTGACCACAAAGTCTATTGAAAACCATCAAAGGTTATCACTCAACGAAATTGGAAAGATTATCCAATTTATTTCAACAACGTATACGGCATTTGGAGTATTCTTGACCAATACTATAAAGAACTATAAAATTAGATCGGTAGGTTGGGTGTTTCAAGATGAATGTCGTGATTATAGATGAATAACTTGACGGAAATTGGTGGGAAAAGTTAGCTAAAGTATTACCATGTGGAAACAAATATCACAAGAGTAGGTCGAATAGAGCAGTCAAATTGTCAGATAAAAACATAGTGCTGTGACTATTATTCATGCATATTCAAGTACACATAGCATTTCTTTAAATATAACTACTTATTAAAAAAAAACTAAAGCTTGTGCATTCAATTTATGTACGTGGCGTATATCTCAGAATTTGACTATCTTACTATAATTTTGTCAGCCGTCTCTGTTTGTTTGTCCGGTCCGGACGGCCATAGGTTTGGTCTGAATTTCATGACATTTCAGCCGAACAGAAAAAAATATTATGAAGGTTTATATAGCAACAACACAGAAACGCATTGCAAGGACGATATTGAAGAAACCTTGAATTCACTGGAATTCGATATATTAACTGAACAAGAATCTGCTAACTTAGAGTGTAAATTACCTATGAATAACTGACACGTGCAATGAAGAACAAACAAAACGAAAAAAGCCCCGGTATCGACGTGTTTCCTGTAGAATTTTAAAAAGATTTAGAGGCAAATTGGACATTTTGTTCTAAGATCTATCAACGCTGGGTATCACAAAGGTGAACTTTCTACTAGTCGAGGGCAAGGCGTGATAACATGTCTCCCAAAACCTGATACAATTACAATTTACTGAAGAACTGACGACCTATTACGCTGTTGAACGTGATCTATAAGTTAGCTTCATCCTGTATCGCAAATAGAATTAGGTTAGTTTTACATAAACTTATTTGCGAGGATCAGAAGGGGTTTGTCCAGGGTAGCTACATCGGAGAAAATATGACTGATATATGACCTAATGTTACCTAGTAACATAAAAGATATAACAGTGCTCCTTTTGTTAATTAACTTTGAATTTTTTTTTGTGTTCATGGTCATTTTTGGAAGAAGTAATAATGAAGACTTTCAATTTCGGAGATTCAGTCAGAGGGTGGGTTAAAACATTTTACACAAACATTCAGAGGTGTGTGATACAAAACGGTCACCTATCGGAATGCTTCCAAGACGGGTGCGGATGTCAACAAGGTGACCCGATATCGCCATCTTTATTTTTTGATCCGAAAAGACAAAAATATTAAAAGGTATGACGATTGGTGACGTAGAATATAAAATAAGTGAGTACGCGGATGACACACAGCTGATCCTGGACAGTTCTGAACAATCACTAAGAAAAGCACTCGCGACAATTAATCATTTTTACAAAATATCTGGATTGAGATTAAATGGAGAGGAACATTGATTGGATCAGAAATGCGTTTGTGCCAGGACGTTAAACTGGATTGTGTTACAGACTTAAATCGTCTACCATCATTTTCATGGACATTTTGGGAAATAAACTCTAGGAATTGAAAAAAAAAGAAATGAGTAAATGGAATTTAATAAATTTAACAATCTTAGGTAAAATAACAATTATAAAATTAACTGCTCTGTCAAAACTACCGCACCTCTCCCTTGCCTTGTCAAACCCACCGGACGAGTTTATACAATAGCTTAAATCCTTTCTCGTTAAATTTATCTGGAACGGAGGTAGTGATAGAATTAAGAGAAAAATAATTACAGTAGTTAAGATTATTAAAAGGGAAGATTGCGAATGATAAACGTTGCTAATTTCATTCACAGTTTTAAAATGTCTTCGATAAAACGACTACTACTGCATAGTAGAAAGTGGAGCTGTCTTATCTCGGACGATCTACCTGAATCAGCACTTATGTTAGCAACTGACAGTGAACACGTCAAAACTTCTTATGAAGAATTTTCGCATCTATATGGAAAGACGTTTTCAACGACTGGCTTCTATGCCAAAGTAAAATAAAACCAGAAACCATAACAGGATACCTTGACGAACCCTTGTGGTATAATAGTAACCTGAATCATCCCTCTTTATTTATTAAAAATTGGTTTGAAAAATAAGGTTCTGTACATTCGCGACATTGTAAGTGATAGAGGCGGAAAACTAACCTTTCAGGATTTTAAGAGAGAGTTTGGTTTGAGGGAAACAATTCTAGACAATGTGCGTTTGGTGGAAAGAATGACTGAAGAATGGAAGGAACATTTGTGTAAAAAGAAATTCGCTCTGAATTGTATGTGCCCGTTCTGGGAACGTCAAAGTGGGTTTTGGTACGGCAAGGAAAGAGGTGTAGATGCTACTATGACATTTTGAACTCTGCAAAGGAGCTGGTGAATGAATCTGACAGACACTTGGAGGAGATTTTGCCATTAGATTTGGACACTAAGTGGTCAAATATATGTATCGGTATACGTAGCTTCACATGTACAGCTGAGACTAGGTTAAGAAGTTTCCAACATGAAATACTACTTAGAAAATTATCTACGAAGTCCTTTTTGTTCAAAATAAAGTATGGACTGATGACAAATGTTCGTACTGTAAAATAAATAGACAATTGAACACCGTTTTTGCGTTGTCCTATCGCAAAACAATTGTGGCAAGAGTTCCATAACTGGTTAATTTATTCCTTGGAATATGAGGTAAATTTACCAACAAGAATATAATCTATGGGTGGGATAACCACCAATTTTTCATCAAGACTATATTGCTTGTTACTAACACGAGATACGTTAAATTTCAGAGTTTTGCTTGGAAAAATTCGTAGACAGTATACTACAGAGTAGTCAATTGCCAACATGCATACGAATCCGTCTAAATTCAACAAAAAAATGGCGTCGGTTGAAGTATTGAGAAGATTGACCACATGTGATACGGTACATAAAGCAAGAGATTTTATATGTTCAGGGTATTGGCATGGCTATTTTATTTTTTAAATCAAAATATGTGTTTCCTTCGATAGTTTTTGTGTAGTACATGTGTGTTTTTTTTGTGGTGGATGTACCCGTCAAAGTATATTGTATATTCGTTTGTTATTATAATTGTTTGTAAATATGCTGTACTTATTACTATAAGAAAATAGAATAAAAATATTATATAAAAAGAAACATGACACTTCGTCAGGACGTTATTGGGGTTACTGTAAAATAAAAGGAATAACATATTTCACAGTTGATATCCAACGCTCGTTGGGGAAATTGTGTTTTTGGCCTAAAGGCTAAGATAGTTATGGAGAAGAGTGATTTGACACAGAAGTCTTAAACAGTAGATCAACCATCTGTTTAATTTAGGGGAAATAGAGAAATAAAAAGATTTTCAAATTGTCTTTGCCGCATGTGTGAAATTTTCAAATTTTCTTTCTCGCAAGTATATCTGCAATTAAATTTGTTCTCATAAACGTTCTCATACCTCTGTTAATATGTTATCGCTCATGTGTATGTATCTGGCTTGTACAATTCATGTGAAAGGGTTTGTCCTCTTGTGTACTTGTATCAGTGTATATTCACTTATTCATCGGTTCATGTGAATGTGTAGACTCACCTGGTAATAATCAGGTATTTATGTACATTTACGTCCTATTATGCGTCGAACATGTTGAACTACCATAATAGGAAAACGAAACATCAAGGCCCAGCGTTATTTGTATTGTCATATATATAGGAAATTAGTTAAAATCCCAGTGTGGTGCGGTTTAACTAAACTCAAAATAAATAAAGCGACTACTACAATACGATACATAGTATATTCTCTTAGCTTTCAAAGGCAATTGTATTGCAGTAGTCGTTTATTCATTTTGAGTTTAGGAAATTATTTGTGTTGCACGTTTATAGATATGTATCTACATTAAAAGAAAGATAACGATTCGAATAACAAAAAAGTAAACCTGTAAGTTAACATTACATAAAATACATCTTCTGTAAACAAAATTTGAGAACCATGGCAACTACAAAGGTATATAAGATCTTACAACGTAAAATATATTCGGTAATGTAAATAATCGACTACTGTCCAAACAGTGGTAATAACTG
>JAVTVY010039040.1:0-17319 GCA_036873755.1 Hanleya hanleyi | reverse complement strand
TCGACACTGGTTTGTGTGGGCGGCACGGTCCAAAAATCAAATTCACTGTTGGTGGAGGGGCAGGACTCGGCGTGGATTAAGGCCATGTTTTAAGAAAAGATATCCCGGGTCTTCTTCGATGTGCGTCGTCGCTGGATCGGTCGTCGACTGGTGCGTGGTCTCCGTGGGGCAGCTCTTTTATTCCCTACGGTGCGTTGTGCTTTGGCCACCAAGACGCCTCCCGCTTCTTTGGCCCGTCGTTTCAAGGCTTGTCGGGGTGCCGTACCCCCAAGACATCACCGGCCACTTGCAGTCCACTGCGTACCGCTTGTTTGCCGATTGCTTTCACCCCACGCGTCACCAAGGGCAGGAACGTTTTCACAATGCTGCCGAGTATGTTCCCCAGTCCATGTCCTCGTTGCATGCGTGCACCGCTAAAGACCGGAAAGCCACCCCCGGCCTGTTGGGCATAATAGTCGGCATAGCTGCGTGCATCGCACTCGTAAGGTACTTTCATTATGCAAAGTGGGGAGCACGTGCTTGTCGAAAATGAAGTGTCAGCACCACTTTTCCTCGTTCGAATGCCACCGCTCGTCCCGTGTCATCTCTTATATCCACCGTGTTGATATCGGTATGTCGTACGGGCAGGTACATGATATGGGTGAAACTGTGGGTGACTTGATCGCCATACGTCTTTTTAATGGGGACCACCCGTAACAGAGGTGTGTTGATATCGCCCACGATGTGGTTGTCCACCACGTCCGAGTAGACGTAGAGTCCGTACATACCCGACTTCATATCCATCGGCATCTCGCCATGGTGTTGGTTGGGACCAGCGAACGTCTGTAGATCGAAACCCAGCATTTGCTGTAGTGTAGGACTGAGTTTCACATTCACGGTATCGGTGACGGTAAGCTGTGCCTTGTCGTTGTGTACGTTGACATCGAAGAACACGTTTCTCTTGAAGCGCAAGGCTATCAGGCGTGTTGCACTATCCGTCACCCCCCGTAGCGCCTTATCATGCATCAGTCTTGACAGCCCACCCATGAACTCTGGGGGTATCGTATTGGCCTTCGGGCAGGGTGAGCCGGGTGTTTTTGCCTTCGTAGGTGACCTCGTACCACACTTCATTGGCTCGCACGTTGTACCACGAGTAAGGGTATTGGATATCCACGAGGGCACATTCCCAGCGTCCAGGTAAATGTAACGGTTGTGGTAACTGGGTGACGTACTTGGCCACGGTGTTGTCAGGAAACACATCCAGCGAACTGTTACTGGGTAGGGTCAGGTAAAACATGGCGACTGAGCTGTCCTGCTGCTGCTGTTGGTTTTAATAGGTCTTCCAGGCCTTGGGCGGTTGTGTCCGGCGTCGTGTTCGTCGCGTTGACTTGCTACGTGTGACGGCTCTGGAGATGTGGGGTGTCCTGATCGATGGTGGTTTTTTAAAGGTCTGAAAAGAAGGTGCCCGTTGTGATGGTGGTGGAGTTTTGGGGGGTGACTCCGGTTCCCAGTCGGATTCCCAAGAAGGTTGTGGTGAGAGTCGTGGTGCACGACTCGGCGATTGCTGGGTTTGCTGCATAAAGGCCCAGCGGTGGGGGTTCCCCACCAATTCCTGTGGTACATGCATGTCTTTCAAGCCTTGAGCGAAGACCTCCCATCCTCGAGGATCCGTGTGCGATCTGCGTTGACGCATCAGATCATTCACTAAATCCGTCATGTGGGTGCCGGGGACCACCTGATTCTGTACCAGGAGTTCGCCTTTATCATTCCAAGTCATGTTAGGATTCTGTTTCATCCGTTGTAATACCAGGCCAGCTTGTTTCTTGAACGAGGCAGGTACACTCTTCAGCACTTCGTCTTCCACCCACTGTGGGGCTGTGGAGGCTACCTGACCCGGCTGTTGGAGCGGTGCTGAGGTCAGCGGTCTGTCACGTGGTGGTGGTGGTGGTGGTGGTGGTGGTGGTGCTGTTGCTGGGGTAGACAGGGTTTTGTATTGGTCCATGAACGTCATGTACCGTTGAAGCGTCTCATTGTACCGTTGTACTTTCTCACTGTCGCTTAACCCCGGTCTCTGTAAGATCTGTTGCATCTCTCCATCGAGGCTGTTTATGGTCTTCACCGTAGGTGGGACAGGGTAGGGTGATTGGAGGTTTTGCAGGAACCGTGGTTCGACGAGGACCATTTTTTTCGTGTGGTTCATTGTCGGCCGAAGAGTCCACCCAATACTGGACCCAACACGGAAGCGGCCAACGGTGCTAAGATGGCCCCGAGAAAGCCGCCTTTCTGTAACACCTTTTTCTTTTGTGTTTGAGGGACCCGCTTGTGGACTAGGGTTCGGAGACCTGTCTTATGCTTGGCCAACTTGGTCTTCTGAGCCGGAGTCAGTGGTACGTTGCCTTTTAACAGGTTGTACCCGATCTCGCACAGACAGCGTACAAGGTCAGGGTCCGCACCGCGTACAATGGTTCGGACTAACTCGGGTGGGGCCGTCTTCAATACACGGAGCGTGGGAGCGTGCTTCCGTACTCGCGCAGACATCCTGTACAACTAATGCTAGAACCCACAACGCTGCCCTTTTTATCCACCTCACAGACAAAGTCAACCCTGCCTTGGTATTCATTCTTTTTATTATTCCCCATCATCAAACACACAGACCCCAGCTGGAGGCGCCACTGTGGATGTGTTTACATTATTTTTGCATGTACACGTGGTGGGTCTCTCCGGGAAAGATGTCGGTCCGTAGTCGAAGGTGGTCGGGGGTGGCTTGCTTGAGGTCGAAGAGCATATACCCGTGCTGAGGGGTTGTGGCATCTTTGAAGGCTTCCAACGCAAACGGTGTGCGGCCGGGAAACATCTGTCTCGCCAGGTGCAGCAGTTGAGTGGTATCTCTCGGGTTTTTGAAGACCACCAGGTAGTGGGCATTTAAGCTGATATTCCGATGTTCTTTGTTTTTACTGAACAGATTCTGCACAATGTAGATGATGCTGAGCCGTCGATGATGGCTGCCTTTGGTAAAGAGTTGGGTGACCCGTGCATCCGTCTCCGCCATGAGATCATCCAGAACCACCAAGGTGTCGGGTTCCAAATCGGCCAGGTTGGGTAGGCCTTCCACGAACGTGATGTGGGGCATTGCTGCATACGCTTCCTGCCATTCTCCGTAACACCACACGACTCGGGCAATGGGTGGAGTGATCATGCTGTCGGCGTGTTGAAGGAGCTTCCTGACGAAGTGCGTTTTGCCGGAGCCCGTCGGTCCTGCGATGACGCAAGTGAAGGGATGCTGCCACCGAGGGTCCATGGTTTGAGGTGTATCCGTTGTCGTGGTAACACGCTCTTGTAAATTTCGTACGAGTGAACTGGAGTGGTGGTGGGTACAACGTCGGTCGTCGTTGTCTGTTCACGTTCAGAGATGGTGCTGGGGGTGGGTACAACGTGGGTGGTCGTCGTCGTTGTCGGTTCACTGTGAGGGATGAAATCCGGTAGGTGTTCAGACGTAGTGGATGTACTTGGTGTAGGTGTAGAGCTCGACGTGGCTTGTACACAGGGTGTGGTGGTGGTGGTGGCTGGGCTCGATACGACTGGTGCTCTCTGTAGACCCGTTTCGCTGGTGCCTGGTGTTCTCAGTTGGTTAAGTAACGTGCTAACATAGGTTACGTCGTAAAACACACCTGCGTACAACACACTCAGCAGGGTTAGCAATAGCACCCCAAAGCCCACTTGCGCTTTGCGCGTTTTGCGAGACGCTGTCTTCAGAGGCAGCTGCTGTTGGTCCACATCACTGTGGTCGGATGTGGAATGAAGGAGGACGGCCGTGGTGTCTGGCTTTATAGTCGTTTCACCTGGTTGGCCGCGACCCAGGAATTGAAGGAACTGGGCCAACCTTGCCATTTCACGAAATGAAACAGTTTGCCACGTCGACGTTCCGTTTTCAAAATCTGCTCCACCGTGTAGTAGTCTTGCTGTGTTTTTACAACAGGCTGTAATTCCGTATCGTAAAACGTCCCCAGCAACGTTTCCCCTTGGAGATCTTCCAGTTCATAGACTCGCCGCTGTCGGGGTAGGCGCCGTTTAATCAGGAAGTGCTCATCGCTCCAGTTGGGCAAGTAACTTTTCTCGAACTTGCCCTTGACTTTACTGATCCGTACAGGGTCCCCGACCTTGTACACCGCCTTCGTCGTTCGCTGCGATGGCCTGGGGTACAAGACACGCCGGACTTGGGCTTCATTGCGTTGGGTCACGGTAATGGGGGCTCTCTCTATACTTCGATGATAGGCTCGATTGTAACCCCTCACCAGTTTCGGGAGAACATCGATGTACCGCCTTGTATTCTTATAGGTGAAATATTTATACATGCGGCCTTTGAATGTCCTGTTGAACCTCTCCACCACGGAAGCCTTGGTCTCGTTGTACGTATGGAAGAAAAACACCTTCTGTTTCTTGAGAAAGGCTTGGAACGGTCTGTTGAGGAATTCCGTGCCTTCGTCGGTTTGCAAATACAAAGGTTTGCGCCCGGTCTTGAAGATGTCTTTGAACGCCGCTATGAGATTTGCCCCCGTTTTCGTCCGGATGGGTACCACCCACGCATACTTGGATAGGATATCGATGCACGTCAAGATATACCGATTCTCATCGTTGTGTTTGGCAAAGGCGCTCATATCCACCAAATCCGCTTGCCACTGGGCATCTATTCCTCCCACGATGACCCGGTTCCGTAGAAAATGGCGACGGACAGATCGATGTAAGGTATAGGTGTCTTGTCTTCTTAACCAATCTCGGACTTGGGCACGTTGTATCCCCTGGGGTTTGGCCGCTCGATAGAGAGCCGACAAGGCACTATAGGCCGCCGGACTGTCGGGACTGTAGTATAAGTTATCCAACACCTTCTCCCAGCGCTTCATGGTGACACAATGATGATGGACCCTGGCTCTATCGTTTATTTATAACGGGTGTATCTTGGGCCGGAGTTTCTTTCTGATTTTCTTCGTGGGCTTCCACAGTGGCCATGGTCAATGACCAGTCCAACTCGTCTGATGACCGCTTGATAAGCACTTCATCCACATCTACCACGGCATCTTCCAATGCAGACCATAGATCAGGGTGAAGGGTAAAATGCACTGTACCTCCATCTAGCCGAGCCAATTGAGCAAAGAAAGGGCCGCGTCGAATGTACACATCGTGACACAAGTGGATGAGGTCGCCGTCCAGTTCACCAGACAACACCCGTTTGAATTTGGTCCAGCCCTCCCGGGACAGACGAATGTGAGCCGGGCACGGTTGTGTAGGGTCCGTGTCTCCCACCACCTCCTCCATGATATCGACCTTATCCGCATACACGTGCAGGAAAACCTCGGGGGTCAAGCTGAAATACGCCAGTACTATATGCTCCGTCATGGTCAGTACGTGAATGGTACCAGATTTCACTGTCTCCCGTATTTATAGGGAGAACCCCGTGAGATCAAAGGATCAGGTGGTTATGTCATTGGGCTGACTGAGTTTAGCCGGGTAATCAATGGCATCGTCGTCGTCGGGTTCATGTAGTTGTTCATGGGGTTCAGCCATTGGCCCCGCGGCTTCATCACGGATTTTTTCTTCTTCTTCATCGTTCTGGACCGTCATGTGTGTGTGGGTGGCTATATCAGGTGACACTGTCATTCCAGCCTCTGCGCATTCTATACATATAGTATTTTCTCCATCCGCTTTTTTTTTCATTAGGTTCATCTAGTGCGTGTTCGATAGCACGAGCCCATGCCAATTGGTGGGGTGATCGATCGTCGGGTGTAAATAACTGGTCTACAATAGGCACTATTTCCTCCAAGGCTGACCACAGAGAGGGCGTTAGCATCATACTTCGTGCATGGTCTTGGTAGCGACCCACCCATGAGAATAGGGAAGTACGGTATACATAAATGGCATTGTCCATGTGGATCAGGCGTCCGTCCAATTCACCGCTTAACACTCGTTTAAACTTAGTCCATCCATCACGCTGTAGTGTCACCGTATTCGATAAAGTCTCAGGGGACGCCCTCCAATCCCCGCCACTATCTTCCACCAGAGTCACATAATCTTCATAAACGTATAATCCCACCTGGTAAGGTGTAAGGGGAAGGATGGCTCGTAGGACGGATGACATGCTTGGTCCAAATGTCGAACGGTGAATGACACACACTCTGTCTGACCCTGGTATTTATAGTGTCAATACCACAGCGCCAGGGTGAATAGGGCACAGACTAGTATGAGGCCAACCAGCCGGTGCTGGTTGCGGCGTGAGCGCTCGTGGTCCATAGCCCGAGCATCAAGGATTACAAGCGTCTAGTCCGTCATAGACTGTCATAGTCCAGTAGTGGTGAGTGATGGCACGCCTCTCCATCGAGTGCACTCTGTGGAGGACCGCTTCTGTGAACTCGTTCAGGATCTGGCGTCGTCCCTCGTTGTCGTCGCCATCTGCAAACATGGACCGGACCACTGCTCGGTAACCCGTGAATGAATTCACCACGGTGGCATACTGTAAAATGCGAGTCGCATGGGGCTGGGTCTCCGCCATGGCTCTGTAGAAATGAAGGTGTGGGATCCAGAGGGACGTGTTTTATAGACCAGATGTAGCTCTACGGGTATAGTCCGTGATACGTACTATTCTGATGGGTTAGTCCAAAAAAAGGGAGCAACAACAACAACACAGATTACAGATCAATCCTTTTATTATGCGTGAACAACATAGAAATGCATGTACTGACCTGTCTGTGGGAGGTTTCCCACAATGGCGTTCACCTTCGCGTCTTTTCGTGTACGTCCGTGTCTTTTCGTTAAAGTCCGTGTATCTTCGGTAAAGTCCGTAGGCATTGGGCAAGGAAGCTTTTTCCCGAGACCGAATCACCGCCAGACATGACTGCATCACCGCGGATGAATACATTCTTGCACTCACTCACACCACAGGTCGAGTGAGGTATCAAAGTGAAGCTTAGGTGAAGGAGCATCTAATGGACTGGGTGTGGGGTTGACATATCGATAAAAAATGGATATGACCTTGAACTGATCACGTGACCTCCCCGTGATGACAAATACCCAGAACCAAGTCAGTACATGCATCCCATAGTCCCAGGTCACGCCCGATTCACGCAGACCGGAAGTGACGTCATACACCTGCGCACAACCGTGATGGAAAAAACCCAGAACCAAGTCAGTACATGCATTCCATACAGGCAGAATGCAGGCAGGCAAGCAAGGCAGGGATGCAGGCAGGCAGGCAGGCAGGGAGACAGGTCAGGTCAGGTAAGTCAGATTGAATACACCCCTTTCCCTAAAAATGGACTCCTTTTATACGTTTTTCTATCCACCTCCCACCATGCACTGAGACACAAAAACTGGCCGCCATTTTGAACCCACCATGCACTGACTGACACCACACCACACACGACACTAAAACTGGCCGCCATCTTGTACCCACACCATCTTGTACCCACCTCCTACCACACACGACACAAAAACGGGCCGCCATTTTGAACCCACCATGCACTGACTGACACCACACCACACACGACACTAAAACGGGCCGCCATTTTGAACCCACACCACAAAGGACACATAAACTGGCCGCCATTTTGAACCCACCATGCACTCACTGACACCACCACACGACACAAAAACTGGCCGCCATTTTGAACCCACACCAAAAAGGACACATAAACTGGCCGCCATCTTGGTCCCACCACACGACTCAAAAACTGACCGACGACACAAAAACTGGCCGCCATTTTGAACCCACCATGCACTGACTGACATCACACCACACACGACACTAAAACGGGCCGCCATTTTGAACCCACACCACAAAGGACACATAAACTGGCCGCCATTTTGAACCCACCACACGACTCAAAAACTGACCGACGACACAAAAACTGGCCGCCATTTTGAACCCACCATGCACTGACTCACACAACACCACACACGACACAAAAACTGGCCGCCATTTTGAACCCACCATGCACTGACTGACACCACCACACGACACAAAAACTGGCCGCCATTTTGAATACGACCACCCCTAACATACAAAAACAAGCCGCCATCTTGAATCCGACCACCCCTAACCTACAAAAACAAGCCGCCATCTTGAATCCGACCACCCCCACCATACAAAAACAAGCCGCCATCTTGAATATACCCAATGAACCCAATGACCTCATTTGCATAAAACTCATTTGCATAGACTCACGCATGCGCACACACATAGCCACGCCCCCAAAATAAATTCTGCGCATGCGCAGTGGAGAGCTAGAAGTAACAGATCCTTACACCCTACTACTTGCCAGTCCGGGCCGTGTCCAGAGCCAAATTACTTCCGGAAAACGTATGAGCGCCCAAAATAAAATCCGCCCGAAATAGCAAATGTAAAAATTAAAAAACTCGTTTTCTTTGGTTAATAGAACTGATGAATTTGTCCCATTACCATAGCTTTGTCCGAACCACGAAACATCCACCGAAAACACCGTGTCAGATATACAGTAAATTACCCGGGATTAAAGCTTGAGGCCACTGATAACGAGATTGTCATAATTGTCGTATCCCTACGCTGTTGAGAAAAAGATTAGTCCGACATTAAAACTGTGAAAATCGACTTATTTCGTCTAAAAGTTCTCAGAATGGATTTGGACGATAATAAACGCCAATTTTATCGGAAAAGGGCAACTTGAACTTTGTCTTGTCACAGAATTGTAGGAACCTGTGAGACCTCTCAAAATCGAAAGTAGTGCCCATGTGTTCGTGCATGCTGCCAACACATCAATGGAGTTTTCAGTTGGTAAAATGAACTGTGGTCGTCGGCCAGTTACAAGCGCCCGTTACAAGCGGTGTCTCGCATAACAAGTCCTCTAAAATATACTTCATGAAAGATAGCGAAAGGTATGGCCAACCCAGTAAATCAACGCAGACATCATCGTTGTTGTAGTTGTTGCACTGACGCTAATGCGTTTACCAACGCAGATTCGTCAGGGGATTTTCTCTGTCACATGACGATGCGGTGTGATGATCGGCTATCGGAGCCAGTTTTTCTTAGAGAAGTGAAATTCTTCACAGTATCTATATGTAATTTGTGCATTTGTATTCTGAAATTTGAAGGAAATCTGTTCAAGATCAAAAAAAATCTCCAATACCTCGAGTGTTTTTTTTTAGGCGCTATGAGAATAACATGTGAGGTATTGGAGATTTGTTTTGATTCTGAATAGATTTCCTTCGAATTTCAGAATAAAAATTCACAAATTACATACATGCATATACTGTGGGGAATTTCACTTCTCTGAGATGAACTGGCTCCGATATTTAGTCGAAAATCCCATCCCATCGTGAGACCGCTCAGTAACTCTATAGCGGGTAGTTATTTCTTTCATCACATGGGCCATGTGTAACATTTAAAAAAAAATATATATTTTTTCTTAAAAATATATAAAACGAGTGCCAGAAATGGGTTCGAATGTCAGAAATGGGTTCGAATGCATTTCCAGCCATCTAGAACCCCATACCAAAGCTTCCGGGGCCGAGGTGGCCGACCACTTTACGTTGACGCCAGGGCAATAAGATCACAACTTTACCTGTTTTGTTTTTTTTCCTGCAGATATGTGGATACCTTGTCACTTTTTATACCCCTGTACATAGGGGTATACTGGATTCCGTGTGTCAGTGTATCCATCCGTTCATCTGTCCGAGTTGTGGCTTGGGTTTGCATTTCGCATGCCATAACTCATTGCTATTTATCCAAACTTCTACACCCATAAAAACATCTTGGTCTAGACTGTTAAGGGGCTGAGGAGTTGTAGCACCGCTGGTGCCTCATGTTTTCCTCCTTGTGACGTCACTTCCTGTGATGGTGACTTCAGGTTCGTGGTCATTTCTGGTTGAGATCACGCGGGTGGAACACAAAACTAGGATTTTCCCGAAAAATGCATGAGACTGCATGAAAAAATGCCCATAAACGGACTTTACACCATGTGAAATGGGTCTGCGTGGGCTTACCTGTGCCAAATGGATCGTGCAGGGTCTCGTCTCGAAGCGCCCGTGGCGTAGACTACGACTGGAGTAGTTTTGACTGGAAATGACGTCATGTTACGTATGCACACCCAAGGAGTAGTAGAGAAGCTGACATTGTAGGGGTGGCATGAGGGTGTTTACTCAAGAACTGAGCCATACGTGGTCCTAAGGGGTTGTGGAGGGTATAATGTTGAGGCGCTCGGGGTGTAGCGACGATTGGCGTGGTAATTTACCAGAAGTGACGCCATGATCCGCAGTCGGGAGTAGTAGCGAAAGATGTCATTTTATGGATGTGCAGGGGGGTGATTGGGCGATTCAGGGACCATTCGTGGCCCCAGTGGGTCGTGTAGTGTCTGTCTCGTCTTAAGCCCTCGTGGTGTAGACTACGATTGGCGTGGTTTTTATAGCAAATAACGGATGTCATGGTGCGTATGTGCAGTCGAGTAGTAGCGCAGGATAGCATTTTATGCGTGCACAGAGGTGTGTCTGAGCGATTTAGGGGCCATTCATGATGTGAATGAGTCGCGCAGGGACTCATCTGTAAGCCCACGACATGTAGGCCACGATTTGGGCGGTTTTGACTGAAAGTGACGTCATGGTGCGTATACGCAGTCGAGTGGTAGCGAAGGATGACATTTTAGGGATTGAATGGGGTTTGAGCGATTTAGCGAACATCCTGGGTACAAATATGGCGAACATGGTTTCATCTTGAAGCCCTTAGGGTGTAGACTACGATTGGCTTGTTTTGACCGGAGGTGACGTGATGGTATGCATGGGCAGTTGAAGAGTTGTAACGAAGGATAGCATTTTGGGGGTGCGCAAGGCGTGTTGGGTCATCTAGGGGTCATACGGGGTCCAACTGGGTCGTGGAGGTTGTCGCATTGAAGTTTTCGATGTGTAGAGTGATACTGTTTCCTGGCCATGGTGTGATTGTGACGTCATGATAAACAATCTCGGAGTAGTATAGAAATGACATTTTTGGCAACCGTACTCTGTAAGGGCGTCTTTGGGCGATCAAGGTGCCATTCTGGCTCTCCATGAGCTCTCGTAGCATAGACTAGGACTGGGGTGTTTTGTTATCGGAAGTGATGCCACGGTAGGCATGCGCTGTCAAGGTGTAGTAGAGAAAGGGCTTGTTCTTAGGCGCATGAACCTGTTTGGGCGATCATTGTGCGCATGCGTAGACACTAGTGACGCCTATTCTTGATGATGGGTGGGCCATACTTAATTCAAGGTGGTTTTACCGAAAGTGACACCAAAGAGCGCATGCGCAGTCGAGACGTAGTAGTGACTGGGTATGTTTTGGGTTGGTCTTGGGGCCAAATAATGAAGATCTCCTGGTGTATAATAAGACTCGAGGATAGTCCACGTGACAAGAAGATGCATGTAGGCCCACGAGTGTAGCCAGGGAAAACGGGCCACGTTAGCGTGACGTCATCAGTAGTAGAGATAGCGCAAATACGGTCGGATTAAGTGCGCACGTGGGACTAAGCGGCTACATACACTCCAATACACACATAGGAGAGGGCGTGTCGACCTTGGAGTGCACCATGGAGTTGAGTTACGGCATACTTCGAGTCATATTGAAGAGCCTGATGGAGCGTCAAGGGAGAAACCTCTGTCGACAACCGTTGTCCTAGGAATATAGGTGAGACCAAACCCATATACATAATGGAATCGAGTTTAAACCTGTTTGAAATAGTTCAAATCAGTTTAAGGGTTAATTATGGGAGCCGCCGCCCGAACTTGTAACATCTTAACGCACCCAACGCCAGTCTACACAGTCACTCTCTAACGCTGGGAGTAAGACTCTCCGCACACACCAACCCTAACGCCTTAACGCAATCAGATGAAAGCAACGAGATGAACAACAACAACGAGCATATTGCGTTTGACATATTTTATTACCTCCTCCATCACACCACACCCAACCTAAGTGCTGCCTTTGGGAAACCTCGCTTGTGTTGCTTCAATATTCGGCCATGGTCGCTCTTGTCACTTGACTCATTGTCGGCTGGTCGTTTGCTTTGTTCAACCCTTAGCACATGTTCTCGTCCGTGCTCATTGTACGTCAGGTGTAAATTTTACACCCCTCTACACTGACCAGCGCTTTTAACATGGACAAATATAATATACGGCCAAACACAGAGATCAATTAATTCTATAATCGATTATATGCCATATAATGAAATATAGATCAATTTCAAATCTACAAAATCAAATCTCATATTTACATCGGTGAGAATCGTGGCGTATGTGGTTGGCAGTGTCTGCTGAAACGGCATGAACGCTCGATTTGGCGTAGCTTGCTATCTATTGCTAGCGCAACCGAGACATTCTGGTTTAAACCGGTATAAACTAGCCTGGACCAGTTTCAATTATATTGGTTTGTCGGCGAGAATTCCCGTTTTAGGCAAACGGGATAGTCGAGTGGCCAGTCCTAATTGCTGATCTGCGCACGGGGGCGTGAGTTCGAATTCCACTCCTGACTCGATTTATTGTGAATGCCTGCAAATATGCAAACGGGTAGTAGTGTAGAAACTGGATTTTCGTTGTGGTTTGTGGTGATGACTGATCATCGTCATCTGTAGACAGGTGTGCTCTGTGTGTTGAACTCACTCTCAATAGGCTACACCGATGTTCTTTGTTAATTAAAATGGTGTTCTCTAATAGAAAGCGTCAGATCTGACATTCAATCTTCCGCCGTCATACATTAAAGAATTTCCACTTCAATAACCGAAAGACCTATTTCGTATGACAGTTAGCACCAATTGTAAATGTGTATGGAAGAAAAATAATAAAACCACAAGATGGTTTCCTACTAGAGAGAAGCGCCGCATTGCTGCTCTGTGATCACAACACAGACGCTATAAATTACTACAATGCCGTTCTATAACACTGAGTCGATGCGCTATAACATCATATTGACGCTCCAGAAAACTAGAGTGTTGCTTAGTAAAATTACATTGACAATCTTTACATGGCACTCAATTTACGCTATATGAAATATATTGGTACATTAACACTCTGTATAATACACTGACTATCATTACATCGACGCTCTGTAATTAACAGCATTGACTCCTTATTGTCACACTATAACACTACATTTCTGTTATGCCTGAATAGGGTCAGTACTGCCATGGGTGACTAAAGTGTAAGTGTGGATTATACAAACATGTGACACTCAGTCATGTGTGAATATATACGGCTATGGCATTATGGTCGGACGTGACGTCATGGACCGGAAATGATGCCATTGACGGAAATGACGTCATTGCACCATGTACACTCGCATGGTGATACACCCTAGAGCACCATATTCTCTCTGGGGCGTTGAAGCGAAGCCACGCATAGGTGTACAACTGTTGACCGCTTCTCTCTTGCAGGAAACAAGCCTATGTGTATGTATACTATGATTGTCTTTTTGAATTTGGTGCTAATACTGTTATATGGAATAGGCCTTTGGATTATGGACGCGGATATTCTCTAATGGACGACGGCTGGATTATGAATGACGGACTAGACGCTTGTAATATGTTAGTAAAGCATGTGCGTAGTATCCCTGCAACTATGTGGTGGTAAGGACGTACACCTATGTGTGACTGTTGTTTGCGTGATCATTAAGGTCCTCCAGTAATATTCCAGTGGGACCTGCATATGGCGTATACATATCTCGCTTAGTAGCATTGGCTAGATCCTGTGTTAAATGTGACGATTTTAATCAACGTCACAAAACATTGGTGCAGAAACTTATAAAACAGGGCTATTCCACCAAGCGCCTACACTCAAAGTTTCTCAAATTTGGCGATACATATCGCATGCTGATAGCAAAATACGAACGTAGCGTGCAAGATCTATGGCGCTACGTTTCGTAACTTGTGTCTAATTCCGCTTAACCCGGGGTTAGGGGCCGTATGAACCCATGTACTTCAAGATCCTCATGGTACTCATATGAACAATCACAATCAAAGCGTGACTGAGATACATCATTCTTTAGATGACGAATTTACAACGAATATTATGGATTAAGAATACTGATCAGCGATACGGATTTGATATTTTTGGAACATCATGATGTCTTGCCGGCATCATTGAAAACTGTTGACCGCTTTTCTCTTGCAGGAAACAAGCCTATGTTTATGTATACTATGATTGTCTTTTTGAATTTGGTGCTAATACTGTTATATGGAATATGGAATAGGTCTTTGGATTATGGACGCGGATATTCTCTAATGGACGACGGCTGGATTATGAATGACGGACTAGACGCTTGTGAATAACGTCAGTATTGTCATGAGCGAATAAAGTGTGAGTGTGGATTGTACAATCACGTGAGACATGGCTATACATTGGCTATATATAATTTGGCGATACATATCGCATGCTGATAGCAAAATACGAGCGTAGCGTGCAAGATCTATGGCGGTACGTTTCGTAACTTACGCCTAATTCCGCTTAACCCGGGGCCAGGGGCCGTATGAACCTATGTATTTCAAGATCCTCATAGTGTTAATATGAAAAGTCACGATCAAAGCGTGACTGAGATACATCACACTCTAGATAGCAACTTCACAACGTATATCATATGGATTAAGAATACTGATCAGGGATACGGATTTGATATTTTTGGAACATTGTCTTGCTTTCATAATTGAAAACTGTTGACCGCTTCTGTATTGCAGGAAATTGGCCTGTTTTATGTATACCATGATTTATCCTTTTAATTTGGTGCTATTGTTATTATATGAATTAGATCTTTGGATTATGGACGCGGAAATTCTTTAATGGACGACGGCTGAATATTGAATAACGGACTAGACGCTTGTATCATATATGTCCTGTGTGAATATGTACGGCTATGACATTATGGCCGGACGTCACGTCATGGGCTAGACTGGATCCAGCCCCTGTTTCATAATGTATTTTAAACGGGAAACAAGAGGAAGTAACTCTGCCTATTAAGAAATGCTTGAAACAGGGACTGGACGGAACGTCACAAGGGAGCTAACTTTGCAAGAAAAAATGCACAATATACTGTGCATTTTTTGTCACCAATGAAAACTCCGTATTCTGACCCCGCCCCCAACTCAAAGGATTTGATTGGTTTGTTCATATACGCACGCTGGAAGCAATGCGTTCATGTGACGTCAACAATGAGAATGACGTTACTACCATGACCTCAACAATGGGAATGACGTTACTGCCGAGACGTCACAATATGCCGTTAGAATGCAATTGATACAAATATTGCGACCGAAGGTAAAATCATGTCAATCGTCCAGACTAACCACGCCTCCAGATGGAATCTTTACACGACGAAACCCATCAAATCGTCCAGTCTCTATTTAAAAAATATTTTTTTCATTTTTTTGTTTCATTTTTTTTTTTCTCATTCTATTTATTAAAGATCATTTTATTATTAATAATAGTACATATGAAATAGAGACTCATCCAGTCTAGTCATGGGCCGGAAGTGATGTAATTGTCGGACGTGAGATCATTGCACGCATGTGCACTCGCCTGGTGATACACCAACACCCTAGTCTACCACATTCTCTCTCTGGGGCGTTGAAGCGTCAAGTCCATCCACATCTCGACTACTGCTCGCGTGCACTTGCCAACCCCAAAAACCACCCTTGCTCTACTACTTTCCGATTGCGCATGCGCGTATCACTCCAGTCTAATTTTACCCATCGAGAGCGTCGATACGACACCCAGCACGCCACATTTGAAAACAATGACTCACGTCTCCCCATAAACAGTGACTGCGGACCTCCGAAACGGCCTTTGCCCTACTACTTCATCAGTGCGCATGCGTGTATTCCTGGACCTATAACGGACAAGACACTGTACACAACGAGAGCTCATTCACCCTCACATACCTACCGCTAATTGCGAGCGTATACGGGTTTACTTTTCACCCACCCGTGTACGAATCCGAGCGACTCTGTACTTTCCCTAATACTGATGACGTCGCAGTCCCGTGGTACTGAGCACAACCTAACTCTCAGTGTATACAACGAGAGCTTCAGTACGAGCTTTACTACTATGTGACTGCGCATGCGCACCATGACGTCACTTTCTGTAGAAACAATCCCACGCCATCGTAGCCAACACCACAAGAGCGCCACCAGAACACCCTATACTCCATGGGACCAGGTATGGCCCACCAATCACCCAAAAAGTCCACCACGGGCCTTTCTAGCGAGTGCGCATGCGCCCTAGTAGCGTTAACGAGGAAAATCACCAACGGTCCTGAAACCCCTCCAGTCGTACTCTACCGCTTAACCCGATCGATCGAATCCCTATACTCTATACTATGCTCCACAATATAATTCCTAGTTCATATGTTATAGGTGTAAAGTCCTTTTTTCCAGATTTTTTTTCTGACATTGTCGGATATTTTCAAGTCGAATTTTCACATTCACCCCTACATGTGCCGGTGGCTCCACAATCGGCATCATATGGCAACCACCTCACTGGGGGTCTAATAACACCCCAGCCACCAGTCAGATTTTTGGACCGGATTCGAGGCCTTCGCGCACATCGCCGGAAGTGACATCATATATAGTAAAATAGATGTATACCGAACATTTCAATTACTTTTCAAGTCTGCATAATACTTCTGTTGACCTAGCGTTAAAAAGAATTATCTGGAGATAATTTTCCCTGTTTATCTGGACAGAGCATATGAAAAGTAGTTCGCTCATGTGCAACACTAAAGGAGTTGTTCGGCTGGATTCAAACTGAACCGTGCGTTGGTTTCCCCTATACGTCATAGCAACGTAGTAAAGGTCAACTTCCGCTATTGGTGGCAGGGATGGTATAATAGAGCCTGCGAAATGGAGCATGCGCTGTGGGGAGGTTGATCATATGGGTGTTTGGAGATTAGAAAAAAACATTTTGTTTCCGGCGGCGCAGCGCCGCCGGATATCTGAATTCAGTAAACATGGGAGCGGCCATCTTGATATTGGACGAGTAAAAGGTGTTTTCTCGAGCCATACTTCACAGACGTGCCGTGGAGTGATCCAACTAGTTTCAAATCGTAAATCGACAGGATTGTATCACCCGCTCGTGGTTAACACATTAATATTAATTCTGTTATAATGAATTCATCGAATAAATGTCCTTTAGTACTATTTTATTATGGCTGAGAGACCAAATCGATGACCTTACATAATCAAGTTATTCACCTGTACGTCTGCAGCAAAATGTTTGAGATTGAACTGCGAGTTACTAAAAACTCGAAACAGTAAAACATGCGGATCGGATTGATGTGTAGAGAAAGTCGATCTAGGCTTAATTTACAACGACACA